>JARFIY010000087.1:0-216419 GCA_036346155.1 Sinelater perroti | reverse complement strand
TCGTTTGCAACTGGTAGTATCGTTCTACATATACAGTAAAAGAAGTAAAAAAATTAAAATTGAACACATTATTACCTTAAGACTGCAATACGATTAAAAGGACGCGTATTTCTGATTATTTAAAGCCTTTGATAATTAGATATTATAATTGTGGTAACATTTTGGGAAATACCTCAGGTGTAAAAAACAGAAACGCTTTCTACTCTACAAGGTTACCAAGATTTATAATTGATTCACATCCCGATACCCAGAATTATCTATTGTCTGCCCATTATTTTCTGTCTTACTTGCTGGAAGTCTTGGGATGCCTTCAGCCTGTTTAACGATGAACGCATACGCACCAACAGAGGAAGTAGATGAGGAGGAAAAACAAAAACTATACGAAGAATTAGAGAAGCTAACGGACAGCACCAAGAAGAGCGACTTCCTCGTGACATTAGGAGATTTTAATGCAATGGTGGGCAAAGAAGAATGTTTTATAAAAGTCGCAGAAAGATACACAATTCACGAGAAAACGAATGATAACTGAGTAAGACTATGCAACTATGATGCAGCAGAGCATTTAGTGATAAGCAGCACAAGGTTTTAACACAAAAAGGAGCACAAGAAAACGTGGCTTATCTCAGGAAGGAATACAGGCAATCAAATAGACTACGTACTAAAGGGTAACCAATAAAGTTCTTGCCGTTTTTGCTTTACCACTGAATGAAAGGAGAATAAGTATGCAATTAGTGTATCACGTGGTTTAAAAACCGGTCGGTTGAGAGCAGGAGGAATATCAGTCGTTACAAAGCAGATCCACCGTTCATTTTTATCATTCGTAACTCGTACAGTAGCAAAGACAAATGAAAGTGTCCAAAGATCTCGTTCGGTATTGTTTGCTTTACGACTTTAAAATGGGCTTATCCGCAGTTGCATCAAGTCGCCGAATATGTCAGGCGTTTGGGGATAATGCTGTGAATGAACGTACTGCAAAGCATTGGTTTCAAAAATTCAGGTCGGAAGATTTGTCCTTCTGTGATTAACCTCCCAGTGGACGACCACAGGCCTTGGATGACGAAGCCCTGCAGACGGCCATTTAGGAAGACAGTAGCCTAACGTGTTACAAACTTGCAAGACAGTTTAACGTTTCTGATGAAGCAGTTAGACTTCATCTGCACCGCTTAGGTAAGACGTACAAGCTGAACAAGTGGGTTCCGCATACGCTGTTGGAAGTCTACAAGAGACAACGAGTGGCAGCCTGTATATCGTTGCTTTTTCGCTACCGTACCGCATCCATATTCAATCGAGTGCTTACCAGTGACAAAAAGTGGGTCACGTATGACACTCCCAAGCGTTTCAAACATTGGTTGTCACTTCAGGATACTGTTCCTTACAGTACAAGACCACCTATGCACCAACGCAATATTATGCTTTGTGTCTGGTGGACAGGTCGTCAAGTGGTTCGCTATGAGCTGCTACCAACGGGCCAAACGGTCACTGCGGACCTGTACTCGCAGCAATTGAAACGTGTGCAACAGGCATTGCAACAAAAGGAATCAGCACTGATAAATCGCAAAGGTGTACTCTTCCTTCATGACAACGCCAGACCTCATGTCGCGCGGGTGGTCAGGGATACCATACAGCGGCTTGGTTGGGAGACTTTGTGCCATCTTCCTTACTCACCTGACCTTGCACCATCCGATTACCACCTCTTCCACTCCCTGGTCAATCATCTACGTAGAAAATCCTTCGCCAATGAAACAGACTTGCGTCATGCACTCCTGGACTTCTTTGCGTCCAAACCCCCCGAGTTTTACCGAAAGGAGATTGCACAGCTGGAGACACGTTGGTAGAAGGTGCTGGATGCCGATGGCGATTACTTCGAGGACTAATAATAAACTACACTTTCTGTAAATCATTTTCTTTTTGGTCATTAAAAACGGCAAGAACTTTATTGGTTACCTTGTAGTTAGGAAGAAACAAGAGACAAGACGTCCGAACATATAGAGGAGCGAATGCGGACAAGGATCATATGTTGGTGGTGGCATAAACGAAGCAGAAGGTAATAAAAAAAGAAAGGAGAGAGAACAAGAAAAGGCGATCGGATATAGGAAAACTAAAGGAGGGAGAAAATAGAAAGAAAACAGAAACTAAGTCAAAAAGTATACAATGCAGAAAATGACATGGATACAGAATGGGAGAATGTGAAGGTCTGTTTAAAAGAGACAGTCAAGAAAACAATAGGATATACAAAAACAAGAGAGACAAACAATGGTGTGACGAGGAATGTGAGAGAGAGAGGCAAACATGAAAAGAGAGGCCCGATTAAAGTGGAAAAAGTTAGGAGAAGATGAAGATCATGAAAATTATAGGAAGGCAAAGAGAGAGGCGGACAAAGTATTGAAGAACAAAAAAGAGAATAGATAGTCCAAAAAATGGAAGAGATAGAGATCAAGAGAAATCGAAATAGCACCAGAGAAATGAATGAAAGCATAAGAAGGACCCGAAGAAACAACCGAATTAAAAATAGAGGCATGAAAGATAAAGATGGAAGACTACAAGTAGAAGGAGAAAAAATAAAAGAAACTTGGAGAAAACATTTCCAGAGTCTAATGTACACACAAAAAGAGGAAGGAGAATTAGGAGAAAAGGGATACGATGTTTAATGAACAAATAGAGGAAGAACCAAGTTTGGAGGAAGTGGAAGAAACAATTAAAAAGATAAAGAATGAAAAACCCCGGAGTTGGATGAAGTGAATGGAGAAATGCCGAAATATGAAGAAATAGAACTACACAAAAGATTACATAACATAATAAAGAAAATCTGGGAAGAAGAAGAAATGCTAAATGAACGGAGGAGAGGAATAATCATACCACTATTCAAAAAAGGAAACCCCGAAATATGCAACAACTACAGAAGTATTACTCTTTTAAACACTTCCTATAAAGTATTTACAAGTATAATTGAACAAAGATCAAGAAGGTACACAGAAAGGGAACTGGGGGAATACCAGTGTGAGTTTAGGCCAGGAAGATCTACAGTAGACGTCATACACACAATGAACTAAATGGTAGAAAAAGCTTATGATTATAACATCGAACTGCACCTGCTATTCATAGATTTGCGCAAAGCATTCGACGAAATTAGAAGACCACAAATAATAAAAGACATGCAAGAATTACAAATACCACAAAAATTAATAGGACTAACGCAAAAGACAATGGAAAACTCAGAAGCGACAATAAAAGTGGGAGAGGAAGAGACAGAGTACATATAGATAAACAAGGGCGTAAGACAAAGGGATGCACTATCGCCACTGCTATTCAACGTGGTCGTAGAAAACATAATAAGAAAAACAGAACACAGAAGAACAATAAGAAATAAGGAAATACAGATGTTGGCGTACGCTGATGATTTAGTTGTTATATCAAGGTACAAAACAAAACTAAATGAGACGTTGGAGATAATAGATAAAGAAGGAAAAAAGCGTCTCAATGAACGAAAATAAGAAGTGGTATCTGAGATGCAAAAGAGGAGACATAGAAGAACAAATACCGTACAAGATAAGATAATAAGAATTTAATAAAGTGCAAGCATTAACAAATTTAGGTACTGAGATAAATAATAAAAAAACAGTAAAGTATAAGACATAAAAGATAGAATCCAAAGGGGGCACAAAATGTTTAACATATACAAACCATTGCTAAAAGATGGTAAGCTTACGAAAGATACAAAATAAGAATTTAAAAGACATTAACAAGACCCACAGTTATATACGCAGCTGAAACAATGAGGTTAATAAAGAAGAATGAAGAACAACTAAGAATACATGTGAAAACAGGAGAAAACGAATATAGAGTGAGGATAAATAAAGAAATAGACAGCGAGTTAAAAAGTGAAGAAAAGTGAAGTACGAGAAATTAAACGACAAAAGATACGATGGTTGTGACATGTAACGAGAGCAAACGAAAATAGAATGATCAAGACAATAACCGAATGGGAACCAGAATCAACAAGACCAAGATGGAAACCCAAAAATAAATGGAAAAACGAAGTCCTAAAAGACCTAAAGAAGATAAACGTGAAAGGATGGAGGGAAAAAGTCACAAATAGGCAGAAATGGAGGAAAATAGTAGAAAAGGCCAAATCAGACCAGAACATTTGATATGATTATGTGTAATAATAAGCACTAATCCAGCTTAATAAGAAAGAATTGAAGGGTCCGAAAAGGGCGCCAATGATTCCCAGAGGAATTAAGGCATATACTATTATTACGTGGCGAAGCGTCCGCCTGTCCGTCCGTCCGTCCGAGGAATAACTCGAGATCGGCTGGGAATTTCCAAATTCTTTTTTCACCAATCGACAAGTGACCAAAAAGGCTAGTCAGCTAGACTAGAGGGTTCTCAAATTTGGGAGACTGTTTCGCCACTTCGCTATGCGTTCCAAGCTTTGCAGGTTTATTATTATTCCATGTTCCAAACGTAAGAAGAGTAACTAAAACGGATTTTTGTTCATTCTGACTGTTGTGTTGTAAACATTTCTAGGGTTTCGGTGTCTTTTTTTGTTAATTTTTTTTTAATTGCTTCAACAGGAATTAAGAGATAAAGATTGTTTAAAAACGACCTTATATTTTCGTATGTCAGACAGGTCAGTTTGCTGAATTTTGCACCTTGACTCCTACTTTTATCTTTAAAATATTATGGCGGTTCAAGAACTGAACGAAAGTGACTATTACGGTGCTAGGAACCTTGGAAAATGGTTGTATTTTGATAACGAGTGGTGATTTATTGGGTGCTATAAACAAACAAAAGTCGATCGAAGAGCCCTACATAGTGAGAGTGTAACTGTGTGGCGCGGTAGAGCCCGATTTGGCATAATCGAACCCTACTTTTTCCGAAGAAATAGTCGCATTGTGACGGTCTTGCCTTTTTAAGAGAATGTTTTCCGGAGAACCTCATTTTATTGCGTGGGGATGTATAGTGGTCCTCCTCGATCACCGGAACTACCTGAAAGCTCAGGTTTATGTTGAAAAACACGGACTCTTGAAGCTTTTTCGGAAATCATAACTAGAGAAATTCAAACAATTTCACGTGCTGCCCTTGAAAGTTCTATGGATAATTTCTCCAATTTCCTGTAACAATGCCTGGATAAAAACGTTAGCCACTTGGTAGGCGTTATTTCTAATACCTGAATTACATTTTCTTTCTTAAATGGAATTATATAGTTTTTGAAATACATAATTTCAATTTGTTTAAAAACACCTGTTTTAAAAATCGTAATATCTCTTCACTGGACCACGCACCTCAGCTATTGTTGTAGATGACTTTGAACTTTTGTTTGTGAGCATTTTTGTTAATAGAAGGCATTAGCTAGTTATATTTAGATCAGATAGATTATCATGATCCAGAGAGTTGTGTTCTGTGTAAACGTAAGAAAGCCCCGCACCATACTATTATTATGTTGATGATAGATTGGTTTCACTTGAGTACTAGTTGCTTGAATTAATTGTTGTTAAAAATAATTTTCATATTGCAGATAAATGTTAACTTTGGGTTTAAATTCCGTGCAGGGATATTTCGAAGAGTTCTGGATATTGTTTTGAACTAATAAAGTTTATGCACAAACAAATGCCTTCGGCATTTAAACGATTTTAAAACAAAAAAAAAATAGCCTGCGTGGTAATTTTTTACAAACTAATGTCGTTATCATTAGTGCCGCCTGTAAAGTATAAGTAGCATGCAAGCATCTGACCCGAACGCATGTTCAGATTGTAATATCTTCCGACCCTGGTGTTCTTGATAAGTACAATTAAATTATATATTTAAAAATACTTATGCCCAATATTAATATATACTACAAATCTTAATAACCGCATTCTGCAGCCAATCGGCTTCGGCCACAACAATTATCAACTCCACGAATTGCACAGATACAACAACAAATTGTGCCAAATAATCCGAGCTCCAGTAATTTTGAACCTCTTATCAATCATGCAGTTGGCAACTCACAGTATCAGGACGAAACAATCAACAGTGCTGCACTATCTCACCATCCTGACACGGATGACAAATCTTCGGCATATAATCTTTGGCAAAAAGTAAATAAGTACAAAAGGAAACGGACATTAAAAGTACAAACGTTAGCATCAGAACAAAAAGTAAAGGAGTCACAAGTAGCAGTATATCCCGTTGGTTAAGCAAATTGATTTTTTATTTTATTATTCCAAAACGTACTAAACGTCCAATACGGAAGCGACAACCAATAAAACCCTAAACCCTTCTCTTATGTTTATCTAAGGTGTAAAAATTATTTAGAAATGATAAAATTCTTAAACTCGATATTTAACAAAGAGTATTACACGTCTCAAAAGTGATCAATAATAGAAAGGTTAAAATTCAACAGAAAACTATTAGCAGTCTCCTTTAAGATAAAAAAATAATTCATTACGATTACCACTAAAACAGAAACGATTTTACTGCGTTGCAATAAAACACTTTTATCCTACAATCTCTTCGGATGAAATAAGAAAAAATGCTCTCAACCAGTTAGGACATCCAACTCATATATAATATCTACAACATACAAGGTAGAATCAACTGATAATAAAAACTTTATTAATTATATTTGTTATCTATTGTTCACCTCGTCACAAACTCACGAAGACAAACATGATAGATTTCTTAGATTTTGTGAGTCTTCGTTTTCTTACAAAAAGTGATTGCTATGCTAAGCATACGAATTGAGGGTGTAAGGACCCAAATGTCAACCTCACCTGCACAAGAGGCAAATATCGCCCGGCACGCCCTGCTAGAAAACAAAAGAGGCTTTGGCCACTCAGCATCGGAGGATATGACCTCATACCAGCTGTCCCGAGGTAACGGGACCCTTTCGACTGGGCTAATCACCCGCACAAGGTAAGAAGATTCAGAGACCAAACAATAACCTTGAAAACGGACGTAATACTGGCAAACAGACAAGAATTGGAACACAAAATATAAATGGAAAGAAAGTAGAAACTTTAGAAGAAATAGCCAAATACAATATATAAATACTGGACATAAACTAAATTAAAAAGAAAGGAAACGGAAGACAACGGTTAGATCACGGTTACCAACTTATATACTCAGGGTCAGCAGGACAGCCTAAAAAGGGGATAGGAATAATACTAAGTGCACAGATCGTCTAACAAATAAAACAGCAGGAATCAGTGAATGCAAGAGTATTATATGCGGAGCTAAAACTGCAAGATGAAATAACCATTATACAGATCTATGCCCCCACAGAAAACTCCACAGAAGCGGAGGAAGAAACATTCTACGAATAACTTCAAATACAAGTAGATAAAGGTAGAGAAAGAAGCATAATAAATAGAGATTAGAATTATAGGACCGAAAATAGACAGAACATAGGATACGAAACAATAGGTAACAATAACGAAAGAAGAATGATACAAGATAATACACAAAATTATTTTTAAAGCAGCAGGAAGAGAAGCAAAAAGCATTAAAGATTATATGTCATACAATATAGAAGCGAAATATGCCGTAATAGATATAAAAGCAATAAAGGGTGCAGAACTCCATACAGACCATAGACTGTTAGTCACAAACACCAGATGTTATAGCGGGAAAAAAATTAAGAAAACCAGGTAAAGCGAAAGAAATTAATGTTAGGCTAGAAGAAGCCCTCGAAAAGTGGAAAATAAAAGAAACAAAAGAAGTAAATAATTAGCTTATAGAAAAAAATAAGTAAAACAGAAATAGTAGAACAGGCAGTAAAGACGTGCGGTAAAATAGTAGAGAAAGCCAAAAACTCAAAGTTGGAACGACAAACTAAAAAAAAATAAAAATCAAAGGGGCTTGGAAAGATATATACAATGTAAGAAAGATTGCGATAAACATCAATATGTAAATAAAGAAAACGAAGCCAAAAAGCTGTTCAAAGAGCAAAACAAGAAATTTAGGAAGAATTCGGAAAAGAACTCTAAATTTAACGAAGACGGTAGAAAAGAGTTCTAAAAAGTCAACTATAGGCTAAAAGAAAAATATGAAAGGCAGGTATAGAGCATAAAAAATAATAAAGGCATTATGAAAAAAGAAAAAAAAAGAATCCTAGAGATATGGAGAGAGCGTTATAACAAAAGGTTTAAGGAAAATAATAATATCAAGAGTAGAGAAAGAATAGGAACAATCCAGGAAGAAGAAGAAGAAAGAGGAAAAGACAAAAAAACGGAAGAGGTAATAGAAATAAGAAACCCAGGAAGCAGAAATGGAATTACTACAAAAATGATGGAGTATGGCGACGAAAGGGTACTAAAATAGATAAAAGATATATGTCAATCAACCTGGAAAAGAAAAAAAATACCAGATGAGTGAAAAGGAAATATAATAATACTCCTACATAAAAAAGGAGATACAAATGATTGCGTCCATTACAGGACAATATGCCTCTTCTCTATAGCACAAAAGATTAGGAGGGAAGTAGAAGAAAAACTATGTAAAGAACAAGCCGCTTACTGACTACAAAGACAAACCTTAGATTATATATTTGAACTAAGAACAGTCATAGAAAAAAGATTAGAAAGGGATAACCCATTGCACCTAGCATTCATAGATCTAAACACTGTTTCGACGCGGTACCCAAAAAAACAATATGGAATGCATTAACCGAAATAGGAGCAACACGCCAACTGCAACAAGCCATAAAAAAGTATATGCTAAAGCAAAAAGGAGAGTGTGGATTAAAGGGAAGGAATCTGAAAGCTTTTAAATGGACAAGGGAATTAAACAAGGGGATTCACTGAGTCTTCTACTGTCCCTAATAGTAATAAATCAGATTATTCAGAAAGCAAAAGAACCACGATTCAATGTGAAGGTACGAAATTACAATTTAAATCCCATATATACAGGTGTCCGACATATCCTAAACGGTACATTACATATAAAAAATTAAAAAGTTTTTACCCGTTTAAATTGCATACTTTAAAATATTTTTATTAAATACATGGTGGGCCTAAAACACGTGGTGAAGCTACACTTAGTTTTTAATAGAACATCCTGTATTTTTATCCAAATGATACTACTTTTAATTGTCTTTCTAACAATGTATAATTTTGAAATTCTTTTACGCCGCCAAGTTATCCGAAAAAGCAAATAAAACAAAATTAATCACAGTGACTTTGAAACAGAATTTAAAAAAATTGGTATTTTTAAAGTGAAGAATCTAAACTAACTTAAAATTATCCAATTTTTGGTTATCATTGTACAGGGTGTTCGCTGCAGGCTAACTAATATGGTAATTTTCAAACGTTAGGAAGTAAGCGCACAAACAAAGCCTAGAGTGTATGAAAGTACATATAAACCAGTATTAGCGTATGGGGCTGAAAGCTGGACAATAAAATACAAAAGGAAAAGTAAACTAACTACAAGTGAAATGAAATCCCTAAGAAGACTAGTCGGGAGAACTAAAAAAAAGAAAAGACCGCATACGCAACAACTAAAACTAAAGAAATAAAAATAAAATGACAACCAACCGGGACAGTTTTCGTAAGTGGATAAAAAACCTAACGCTCTAGGGCGTAAGGGAGAAGGAAAAGAAGAAGAAGAAATATACAAATTGGAAATCACGACTAGAGAAAGGGTGCTATCCGGTACAGTTACTGAAAAAACTATATCCTTTATTTATCAGAATCTGCTGCATACTGTCCGACATATTTAAATAAAATCGTTGATCTACTGAACTTTTCATTTCAAAAGAAGTTTAAAAAATTACATAAGCATCGAGTGAAACTATGATTTCACTTATAATTCTTACAATAAGTGCGACCATCATTATAAAAGAAGTTCATCAAAAAATTACTGACTGGAAATTAAATAGATTGTTTCTAGAACAAAACAATGAAACACCAAAAGAACTTGAAGATGCTATGAATCATTTTACCATGATTATCCAAGGATGGTATGATACACCCACGAGAAAACCTACGACAAACCATACCATTAATATTACAATACAAATTTTCTTTATTGGTATTGAAATATTTTGCTAAGAAACTCAAAATACGAGAGAAATGGCAACGCACGCGCCACATTGATAATACAAGGGAGTAAAGGGCTTAAACGCCCGCAAACTTAGAACCTATCTCTGCTTACTATATGTGGATGGACTACAGAATTTGTACAGCACCTTTCTGAAGAATTTAAACCTCATACCGAAGAGGCCAGATGAAAACGCCGATAAATTGTTCGACACACTCCTACAACTATCACGTCCCATAAAAGCTTTTTCCGCTGCTAAGGTAAAGAATGTAATAAAAGTCCTGAAAGTCGACAAGACTCTTCGTTATGATTTAATTACAGCAACTGAAGTAACTATCACAAAAACGTGTTGCCATATTAACCATTTTATTCAATTCTATTCTTCGACTTACTTATTTATTGGCCAGTCAGTTCAAATTTGCTCAGGTCACAACGATACTGAATCCTGGTGAAGATTCCGACAAACCAGTTTTGTATTGTCATATTAGTTTTCTTTTCCGTTTTACCTAAACTCTCCGAACGATTACTAATAAAAAGACTACACCAGAATGTCATATTTTATGAGCAGCTTCCAAATTCCCTGCTCGGTTGTCAACTGAGCCGCTCTACAATTTAACAATACCATCGTATTACTAACACCATTAAGGTTTTGAAAGAAATAATATTGCTCTGCTGTATTTCTAGATGGTCGTCAAGTGTTTGATAAAGTGTGGCATTTTATTTATTAATCAAATCCCCTCTGACTCATCTAACTTCCTAAGTTAAATCAGCCGATGCAACATAATTCTATTATTTAGAAAACTAAGTCCGGCGTTTCACAACTTTTACTTCTTTATCTCCTCTATACTGCAGATTTGCTGCTGCCACCATTAATACTAACAGGAACCTGTCGACAATACCGCCGTCTTTGCTTCTGACGAAAATCCAACAACCGCAACGCATCGCCTCCAGGAGCATTTAAATACTATCTGTAACTGGATGAACAAATGGAAACTTAAGATTAACGAAAATAAGTCTGCATATGTAACATTTATCCTACGACGTCAAGGTTGCCCAAAGGTGATATAACATTGTAGTCTCGCGTATTAAAGAAGCGAAAGGAATGAGACATGAATACAAAAAAAGTATTAATTACTTGGCATATCTTTACGCTTATTGCTCGAAAACAAGCTCCTCTTTATAATATTGTTCTTAGACTCAGTTGGACATACGGGATAGAGCTATGGAGATGGTCCAGCTCATCAAATGTGAACATATTACAGCGTTATCAATTCCAAATTCTACGCATGTTAACTGATGCTCCACGGTACGTAAACCAATCGTATAAACCATATGAGAGTTCGCATTTGGGTTTCGGTGAATAAGGTTGTGCCTGAACGCTCGAAATATCAAGTGCTGTGATAACCTATAAGTGTGAAGGCTGCAAACCCGCTGCAATCAACGTTTAACTCAAGTGATAAACAACTGTTTCACTTTTAAAAACCGTAAGAATTTATAATTTTAAACACATTATACCTCGCAAAGATGTTCCCAACCGGGAATGGGCCCGGTTTAAACACCAATATGTATAATTACACCCTTACGCAGCCACCTACATTACTTCAAAATCAAATACCAGCACAAATGCCGCATGCACACAATTACCAATTAAATCCAGCAGCTATAAATATGCAACTCCCACAATTTTACCAAAATCAAGTAACAACAGAACAATTCCCACCACTTCCTATTAACCTTGCTCCTTTAAATAACATACAGCCTTTAATACCGCCAAATAATAACTACAACGACACAAAATCAACGCAAGAAACTTTCGATTGCACGACCAGCGAAGACGAACAAATGGAGAATGACTCTGAAACTACAAACTCTCATCCCTGGCAAAACGTCACAAACAAGAGAAAAAGGTTTAAGATCCAAACAATCTCCGTAAATCCCCCTCAAACTATAACAACAAACAGATTTCAATCACTCGCCGAAACAGATACTAGTACCATTCAAACTCATACTAACAATTCGAACAATATGAAGAACAATACTCAGCCGCAAGACCCGAAACCACCCCCAATTTACGTTTATGGAGTTACCAACTACAAAGCTATGACCGAAAATCTATCCCTTGTCACAGATAACGAAACTTACTACACTAAAACCTTCCCAGATAATACAGTAAAAATAAATGCACGGACACCGACACCTACAGAAAATTAATCCAGCACATGAAGGACGAAAAATAGTATATCATACTTACCAACTAAAACAAGACAGGGCCTATAGAGTTGTCATACGCGGTCTTCATCATTCAATCCCGTTAGAAGATATAACAACAGAACTAGCTGAAAAGGACATAAAGTCAGAAATATCATCAACGCACGGCACAGAGTTACAAAAAATCCGCTACCACTATTTTTCGTCGATATAAGTCCGCAAAGTAATAATAAATAAATTTATAACATAGAATTCCTACAAAATACAAAAATAAGAGTTGAACCACCAAAACATAAAAACACTATAATACAATGCACCCGATGCCAGGCCTATGGACACTCCAAATCGTATTGTATGAAAGCATACAACTGCGTTAAATGCGGCAAACCACACGATTCAAAAAGCTGTAATAAAACCAAAGACACCCCGGCTACCTGTGCACTATGTGGCGGAGGGCACCCTGCCAACTACAAGGGCTGCACAACTTACAGAGATCTATTAAAGTCCAGAAATAAACACAATCCAAACCTCACAAATAAACCAATCCTCGAATTACATTCAAGTACAAATCCAGCTTTTCAACAGATAACACAACAGCCTCCTCAAACTAGAGGTAGTTATGCCCATGTAGCAGGAGCAACAAGTAATCAAAATAAAAATAATAATAATAATGACAACCTTACTAATACAATGCAAAACTTTTATACGAATTTAAAACCTATTCAACCAGCTACTAAACCAAAACAGCATGATTCTCACCATGCTTACCACGGTCATAAGCAATTTGACCAAACAATGACCTCCTCAATTCGAATAGCTGCCTGGAATGCAAACGGGCTATCAAATCACGTTCCAGAAATCACCCTATATTTAAACTACAATAAAATTGATATTCTCCTAATCTCTGAAAGCCACTCAACTGAAAGAACGTTTATCAGAATCCCATACTACACCATTTACTATACTCATCACCCTGACGGTACGGCGCATGCAGGCTCAGCCATCATAATTAGATCGACTATTAACCACCATGTCCTCCAACCCTTTAAAACAGCCAAAATCCAAGCGACGTTATTAAAACTAGAATCACTTCCTAGACCAACTACTATTGCGGCTGTTTACTCCCGCCACGACACAATATCACGACAGAAGAATATAATGACTTTTTCAACTATCTTGGAACACAATTTATAGCAATCGGAGACTGGAACTCCAAACATACAACATGGGGTCCAGATTAATCACACCTAAAGGTCGCAATCTGTTCCGTTCAATACAACTAAACAACCTAACTTATATTTCTACGGGAGAGCCAACCTACTGGCCCACGGACAGGAATAAAATTCGGACCTACTTGATTTCGCTATATCAAAAGGCATATCAAATACTTATAATGATATTAAGTCTAGTTTAGATCTATGCCATGACCATAGCGCCATAATATTAACCCTCAGTACCAATGTTATCTACAGAGAGCCAATGCCTACCTTGTGCACAAAAGATACCAATTGGCAAATGTTCCAAAACTTAATAAATGAAGAAATCAGACTGGATCATCGTATCAAAGAGCAATTCGAAATCGAAGAGGTGGTACAGCATCTAACGAATACAATACAAACCGCAGCATGGAAAGCCACTCCTCTAAGGAACAAAGCAAACCAGGGAAATGATAATATTCCTCTGCATATTAAAAAATTGATCACAAAAAGAAGAAGAGCACGTGGGAAATGGCAAAGGTCAAGAAACCCTCAGGACAAAACTGACCTTAACAGGATAACACACCAACTCCACTCTGTTTTAAACCAAGCCCGCAACGACACCTTCAAACACTACATCACGAATCTATCCCCCGAAGACCATTCGTTGTGGAAAGCAACAAAACAACAAACTCCACCTATAAGAAAACCTGATCGAAACTGGGCGCAGTCAGACATAGAAAAGAGCAATGTATTCGCGGATCATCTTTCAAAAGTGTTCTCTCCAGTCTCAGACAATGACAACCAAGATGAAGAAATTGAAGACTATATTAACGCCCCCTGTCAACTATCACTGCCCGTTAAACCTTTTACACCAGCAGAAATTCGAAAACAAATCAACAATACAAATTCGTACAAGACCCTGGGTATGACCTCATAGTCGGGAGATCTTAAAACATCTACCAAGAAAGGCAATCGTGCTATTAACTACCATATTCAACAGCATCCTTCGATTATGCTATTTCCCAGTTCAGTGGAAACACGCGCAAATAATTATGATTGGAAAACCAGGTAAACCACCTACCGAACCTTCATCGTACCGTCCAATAAGCCTGCTGCCACAAATGTCAAAAATATTTGAAAAACTTCTTCTCGACAGAATAACCCAATCAACACTCACAGACGACATAATCCCTGAACACCAATTTGGATTCAGACAAAAGTATTCCACAACACAGCAATGCCACCGAATTGTGAACAAAATCAAAGAAAGTCTCGAAGAGAAGAAAATGTGTACTGCGGTGTTGTTCCTTGACGTATAGCAGGCCTTTGATAAGGTTTGGACCAACGGATTATTATATAAATTAAAAAGGCATTTTCCCAGTCCCATATACCTACTCCTAAAATCTTACCTTAATGAAAGATCCTACCAAGTAAAAGTAAACAACATTGATAATACAATAATAAAGGCAGTCTAAAAGTTGATGACAAAAGATTTCCCTTTAAATAATGCATGACTGACCAAAACGTGGCTCGTCTTTTACATCATTATCTCAATGACGGGACGAAGCTAAAAGGTGCTACTTCAAGGGTCACAGAATGTTAATGATATAATTTTCTCACATTGAAATTAACCATAATGGTACGGCTCTAACGCACCCCGTGGGAGCACGGCCTGCAAACTGAGAGGTTAAGGCTCTCATATATTCGCTCAATGTGCCCGGTCGTTGCGCACCATCTCTGATGCGTGGCGATGTGGCAAGCATCGCGTCTTAGACGACCGCCATTGTTGCCCCTTGTTTGAGTGAACACAAATACTCAATTATTTATAGTGACTGAGTAGGCCACCCGCCAGGCTTCAGAGAGCTCTGGGAATTGAACCCGGGTCCAACCACTGGACTACTCTGGCGGTATATATTAACCATAAGAATTCAAAAAATAATATGCAAAATTGCTTCATATTTTTAACATTTATTTTCATAAAAACAATCTATAAAAGTAAATTTGTTGTATAGCCAAGCAATCAGCGCTACATAAAGACGATTGTATCGTAAGCTTACATCCTCCTGTTTAAAACCTTCAGTATGCATAAGTATAAAAACATATTCCACTTTGAATAACATGTAAATATATTTAAATGTTGCAATATTTGTCATCAGATTCATGCTGCTTAAAATACGCGTATCACTACTTACTTATTGGCATTTCATAACCTACTGCAGCTCCCCACCGCACGCAACTATATACATGATTATAGAACTGGGAAAGCTTGTTACAAAATTGCTTTAAAACAAAAACAATTACGAAATATAACAATACTATAAGCTAGTAAGTGGCACTAAGTGGTCAGCAATGGCGTTACAATTTCCACCAATTCAGATGAAATGACATAATGAAGACAATCCGCTATTCGCTAGCGTTATTCCTACGAGTACTATCACAGACTTGGTTATTGCTAAGATTATTACAGTTAGCCTCCGATGAAAACTTTGTACTGCTGTATGGAGGGGGTGGCGCGTTGATTAAATCATCCAGTAAACTTTTATCAGCGCTCACAGGCGTGGTGACGACCTCCGCATAGGACGGCGGCTGGTCGGAGACTTCGGCCGGCGCTGTGCTTCTCACAGTAATGCTAGAAACGGAGATAAGGGGGTCGGACATGTCGTTGTTATTATCCGAGTTGAGGTTCAGCATTCGGGCAGTGCCCAGTTGGTATAAGCAGCCGCCGTTGCGGCCCAGCTCGCGCCTAATTGCGCATTCGGAGTGGTCGCAACGGATAGACGCAGCGTGCCCCCTCAGGCGGCTACCTCTGCGCGAGCTGGGCGGTTTCTTGTCCAGGCCGCACATTTTGGAGATTATGAAGAGGAACAGGATGAAAGACAGGACTGCAGTTATAACACCTGAAATAAATGCACGTACTTTAGTTAAAACAATGGAAATGTTGGGTGTCCCAAAAAATGCATACGAGTTTTTCATCTTACGATTCTTATATAAATACATTAAAGATCCTATAAACCATAATGTAACTAAACCGAAATGGAAGACTTGAATTAATACCAAAATGAGTAAAAGAGGGAAAATACAAAACTAAATTGAGGCAACCAACCATTTAAATATGTATAAATAAATGATAGTAATAATAAATAATAATAAACATCGAGTAGTAGTGAATAACGGTAAACCTAAATAATAAAATAAAGACGATTAGAGTTAGAGAATGTAAGACTGTTCTCTCGGAGATAATAGAGGAGACATAAAGATAAAATGAATGACGTGATTTTAAACCTCAAGGCCTTTCTAAGTGCTTAAATAATAAAGTGAAGTCAATTATAGATCTAAATCAGTCATTAACTCAATGAGCTAAGTCAAATCAGGTCAATTTTAGCTTCAAATAGTTATGAAGTTACCACAATCATTGCCTTCTTGTCTTATCCTGATTGGTTCTTACAAGAGATACTTGAAAAGTAGTTAGCCTACATGAAAAGATCTAAAATCCGCCATTATCGATCACAACATTGGAATATAATTCTTCCACAAAACCTTCAGACCCGGCATCGTTACGAATTAAAGGAGGGAGTGCTACAACAGCTCTGTGCAGAAAAATCTCAAATTCGGCGCCATTTTCCTCTAAAATAATATGCAAGGTCACGCCACACCCAGCAGCATATTCGCGAAGATTTACACGGCGACTCCCCAAGAAGTTGTCCGTGCAGGTGAGTAAGGAGACCTATTCTGCATCGTCTGTCCAACCCCATTTTATTATTCATCCCTTTCTCTCGAACTCCTTTGACCTTACTAAGACGTAACAACAGCATTATTGGAGCACCGCTTAGAAAGGCATACTACACTCAAAGAAGACTACGTAAAACAATCCTACATTGCTGTTCTTCCAGGACAATTTCTTCATAGGTAAGCTCACTATTTCTCAAACATCCTTTATATATCAAATATGACTTTTATCTCTTCACTTTTCCCAGTATTTTCGTCCAATTTCGACTGTCCTTTCTTAAGTAACCAAGTTTAGTGCAAAGTAAATATAAAAAAAATAAAAGCCAATTTGTCTTATTTTATTCATCCATATATAAATAGACTTCTGCTTTCAATGATTTAAAAAACAAAAAGTACTTTAACCTATTGGGAGCAAAAAGTATTTTCCTTGTCGTCAAACGATGAACTTCCATTAAAATCACGCGTTAGGCTAATTCAGTTGCACAAGCAACAGATCCTACAGTAATCAGATATTAGCAAACGCAATACAAAGATTTTGGTTTTATAGCCTCAAACTTAAACAAAGACATTTATATCAAATTATTCACGAAACTTTCTATACAGGCCAGACCAATGCCAAACTAATACTCGCAATGGCATTAAGTGCGTGTGTGTACACTTGACGACCAATACACAGCTAAGTCGGTCGCTGTGCATTTTAAGTTGTATGTTACATGGTGAACGCAAATATTTTTAACGTTATAGTGGATTAAAGTTCTATTTTTTCGCTTTGCAAGAATATTTTAATGCATCTTTATGTTCTGTAAAGCTTCTACGTGGCTTATTGACAAAGAAACAGACCTCACAATTACCTATGAATCTGATGATTAAGGCTATGAGAGACCACAGCTGAGCAGTTTTTATTGAGCCAAATAATCGTCTTCTAGGTGAGTATGATAACATCTGACGCAATCACCTACGGAGAAAATTCCAAGACTCTCAGTCTTATCTGTTAAAACAAATCACATATTCTGACCTTTTCCTCAGACTCTTTAAGCTCCTACCCTCAGTGATAACTGGGCCTGGAATGCTATTTGTCTGCAAAATTAACAGTGTCCTAGTCGGAAGTGTTAATTAATAAAACAATTTTTGCGCAGAGCAATTATTAACTGTCATTACTCTTGGTGTCTTTATGCTGGCTCTATAAGACCCAACCTTATGTACTCTTTATTAAGCCGCTAGCTTACATTTTTTCAATTCGTAAATCTCTTTAGTATACACAATACTCATACTAAGCAGAGAAATCAAGAGACCTCGGTCTGAATTATTTAAATAGACTGATATCAAATCTAGAGAAGGCAAGAACATAGCAGTTGTGCTGTTTGTGGACGTTCAATAGCGTTTCAACAATATTTTGAGAGACTCAGTCAGAAGAAAAGATGTGTTTGTTTTTATATGCTGATCAATCGAAGAAAGTCTGAAAAACAGTGTGATTATACCCACCCTAGCAAAATCAACTATTTGAGATAATAAAAGACTGCCACTTCGCTAAGCAAACCCTGTGGATGGCCTTAAGTAATTGTCAAAAAAAGGTTTTTACTCCCTCCAAAAATGTTGCAAAAGTCATTGAATTGGTTTAATGTCCCTCAAGAAAAACGGACAAATTGTGTTAGAAGATGCTTCGTGTTGGCTCCCAAAATAACTATGATCCCATTTGGTTTTAAAAAGAAAGTTAGCGAAATAAGTCCACCAGATTTAAATTAATTAACTAAAAGTTATTTTGATCAAAGAATCAACACATCATAAAAGTGATAAATGCCTTGAGAAGGTGTAACATACTTTGCGAAAAGAACTGTAGGGGGAGAGGTTAAAACGAAAAATGACATCCTGATTATATAATTGTTAGACCTATGATAACCTATAACTTTATAGTTTGAAATATTAAAATTTTATAAACGTAGGAAAAGAATTGCTTAATCAGTCAAATAATAAAAGAAACATCAATTGCACTCGTGGAATCTTATTAAATCTTCTACATATCTTTATTCATGACACAGCTAGAGCTATAGATGTCAGACACGTTCCAATAAGCACTATGCATGGGGACGAGCAACTACAACATCAAGCAGATCCCATTTTTAACATATTAATACATACTGCGGCTCTAAAATATAAATATGAAAAGAATTTTCAAGTTATAAGTTGCAGAAAGAGCAAACTAGTACAAAGAACTACCACTCAACGCATACTCTATCTGATTTACATACAGTTCCATGATACAAAACAAGAAGAATTTCATCTATAGAAAAGTTAAAGATGGAATTTAACTGTTTTAGTCATTAAGGTCACAGTGTCTAAGGTTTAATTCTTAACTTATCCCAACTTGCTTCATTGCCACCAGAGGAGGCACTGTATCTCATCATATTTACAATATTTTTTGATCCTAGCTGTAGTTGTAATCTCAGGTCAACTGTATTTTTCCAATACTGCCTTTGTAAAACTATTTCACTCACAAATGAGACAAGACGTTTTAAAATAGCCAGATTATTACTCTACAAGCATTTTGAAAATATTTGAATCATCACAAACTATCCCCAAATGTTTTTCATAATTTACATTCACCAAAACAGTATTAATTAATTTGGAAGTATTCTTGAGATGAATAGCACAAGCTACAGAAACATTTATGTTTCTTCGTCCTTAAATACCTGAACTATAAGTTTCTGCCTGTACCATGAAAATAATCTACCAGGATTTAGAGAATTTGTAGCCTAGCCCTGAACCAAGAAAATTCTAAATCTTAAATCAAGTCAGTGAGTTCCTTTTAATTAAATACTTGTGCAAGATTGCTTCACTTTTCTCTTCTGTATCATTATAAGAATCAAAGGGTTAACAAATATTTGTATTGTAACTTTCAACATATATAATGCAAAAATAATTATTAACATGGTTATTCAAGTCATTTTATGCTGTAGAAATAGTAAAAAGCAGTTTTTCTACCTATTTTCCATTATTTTAATTCCTCCACACAAGTGAAATACATTCTATAAGTAGTGGTAACCCTGGTCACTAAGCATAATATTATTGGCATTTCAATCTTACATAAATTATACCTTTTCTCATAAAGTACTTGATTCAGCGAAATAAAACTTGGCACATGCGAGCTCGCATTTCTTAACAAGTAAACATAATCAAAATGTCTGGTAGTTTTGACAAATATTTAGTTATATCTTCGATGAGCGACCAAGAAATGGCGAGGCTCTAAATCCAAAGACTTGGCCAACGGATACCAGCTAATATACCACGGAACGACCACTAAGTGCAATGTGGTAGGCATAATCTTAGACCGCAACTACAAAATCAGAGTTATAAACATTACTAGAACCACTGATCGCCTCATGACTGTTAAGCTCGCAACGGACAAGCAAAATATTCGAAATCTAATAACTGTTTAAGCTCCTCAAACTGGATGCTGTAATGAAGAAAGGGAGGAATTTTGCGACAATTTGGATAATCTTCTTCTCACGGTACCACCTGGTGAGACTAAAATAATTGCAGGAGACCTTAACGGACATGTAGGTAGAACAAATATAACACAAATAAATGCCCCCCCCCCACAAAATGGTGGATATGGATGTGGTCCATAAACAGCAAGGAAAAGAAATCCTTGTTTGCAAACCGTCATACTTTGTCATAAATACCAATTTCAAAAAGAAACACGACTATCTTGGTACCTATAGTTGTGCGGGCAATAAATCCCAAATGGATTGTGTGCTCTTAGATCAAGCAATTAAAGACAAATTTAAGGACTGCAAAGTCATACCCGGAGAAGCTCTCACGTCACAGCATAGACTTCTCGTTGCTGTTTACAAATTGTCCAAACTTACCAAAATTGCTGTGAAAAGAGTAACGGCTATTAAATAGAATAAATTGGGTGGCCCAAAAGGGGAGATTTTGATAAACACTTTAAGAAGCTACATAGAAAATAACCTAGATAAAACATCTGATAACGCAAATGATATGTGGTCTAAGTTTAAAAATCACGCCAAAAAGGCAGCATAAACATTTTGGGTGTAACTAAAGGTGGACACTCAAATGACAAAGAGGTGAAGTGATGAAGTTAAGGACATCATTGGCATTAAGAAAACTCTTTTCAAAGTATGGCAGCAAACTCAAAACGAAGAAAACTATGTTAAATACAAAGAGGCCAAAAACGTGGCAAAAAAGACAGTAGACAAAGAGCGAGCCAAATCTAATGAATGTTTTTACGATAAACTTGAAAAAGCCACAACGGATGCTGACATTTTCAAGATTGCAAAACAAAGAAATTGATCCACAACTTTTGAACGAAGAATTCCCACAGCAGGCATTTACATCATTAGCACCCGTCGCTGGTTCTATTCCCAAAATAAGCCACAAAGAAGTGAAAGTCGCCCTATCAAAGATGAAGAACCATAATGCTATGGGTCCTGATAAGATCTAAATCAAACTATGGAAAGCTTTAAGCCCTGTGGCAGTGGAATGACTTATGCGACTTTTAACACTGTTCTTGAAACAAAAAAAAATCCAAATTCGTGGAGAAAAAGCATTTTAGTACCGTTTACAAAAACAAGGGAGATGTTGCTCAATGCGGGAACTACAGAGGCATAAAACTGACCTCCCATACACCCAAACTTTGGCAGCGAATTATTAACAAGCGGCTAACGGCTCTTTTGGATATATCCCCAAATCAGTTCGGATTTACGGCATCATGCTCTACGACGGATGCCATCCAAGCTATTAGAATCCTGATGGAAAAACACCGCATAAACCAGCAAGATCTTCACATGGCTTTTATAGATCTGGAAAAAGCATTCGATCGCGTCCCCCGGGAACTAACGTGGCGAGCATTGCGTGCTAAATTTATTCCGGAACATTATATCAGCCTAATACAAGATATGTACAGAGACACATGTACCAAAGTCAAAAACCTGACAGGTATGAGTGATACATTTGAAGTGAAGGTGAGAGTTCACCAGAGCTCGGCCCTGAGCCCATATTTCTTTAACCTGTCGGTAGACTATCTTACCAGAGACTTTCGGGGTCCACTCACATGCTAACGTAGATGAAGATGTGGCCCATAGAATAAATGTCATCTGGTTGAAATTGAGAACCCTCACTAGTGTCTTGTGTGACCCAAGGATGCCTATAAAACTAAAGGGGAAGGTATATAAAACGGCAGTTAGACCTACAATGATGTATGGTACCAAGTGCTCGGCAGTTAAGATATCTCATGAACAGAAATTACATACTAACGAAATGAGGATGCTAAGATGGGCGGGGGGCGTGACGAGAATGGATAAAATCCGTAACGACCATATTAGAGGCACTTCCAAAGTAGCACCCATTGTCGAAAAGTTGACTGAGCGCTGTCTTCGCTGGTATGAACACATGATGAGACGCGAAAATGACTACGTAGTTCGAATTGCCCTAAACATACCCGGGAAGAATAAGAAAAGAGGCCGCCCACCTATAACTTGGTGCTCAAAAATCACTAAAGACCTAGAAAAAGCCCAAGTGCTAAAAGAGACAATCCAGGATAGAGCGTCCTAGCGCAGACGTTTGAGGAGACCCGACCCCACTTGACATGGGATAAGAGAATGAATAGAGAGAGATGAGTGACCAAGATCAACGATCTTTCATCAAAATTGAATGCATAATCGGATGGTTATTAGGATACATTCATAATTAGCTGCAAAAAAGTACGCCATCAAGAGCATTCTCTATCAACACCATGAAGAATAGGTAACCTAGATGAACAAAGAGCGTACTGTAATTAAAGAGACTAGATGAAGAACTTATCACGTGACTCCTGATAAAGACAAAAAATTGGGGCGAATCAAAGCATGTTTAGCCGAAACAAAATCATGGTAGTTGCCTATCTGGCCATAAATGTTAATGTTCCGAAAATTATTCTGTGGGAGAATTTTTATTGAGGATTTGTGTCTGCTCAGTTTGGAAAATTTGTCCATTACAATTTGACACAAGAGCAAAGATGATACTATAATAATCTTCTTCGATACAACCATAGACCTCAGCTATTGAAACGGCCCTTCGCCATAGATAAAATTGGCTCAATGGCTAGGAGAGGATGAGACTGCCCAACAAAGCAAAGATAAAAGTTCAGGGAAAAGAAGAGAATGTTGATTATGCCAATGGATATCGATGAAATCGCTTTTTAGTATCTCTGCGGAGAGAAGACTACAGTTACTACAGAGGTCTATAAGTCATTACTCGAGACTTACATCCCAAAATGGATGGAAACGAAGGGTGTGAAGTCTCCTACTATTGTTCATGATAATACCAGACCTCGTAAAGTAAAGCTCGTTACAAAATATTTGATGGAGAAAAAAAGGGAGATTTGGGGTCATCTCCATATTCACCTGATGTGCATCTCTGACTTCTATTGCTTCACCATATCCCATATCTGGGATTTGCTATAAAAATTGGAATTCAGTTATTGAAGCAATCAATAAGGTGATATTGAAAGATTCTTAAAATGGCCTCTTCAAAGGTTGCAAAAGAGAGAGACTTTATTTGATTATCCCCAAAAATCACCGATGTAACATTTATAGTTAATAAATTATTATAATTTTTTTAGTTAACGATAGATTGAAACGAAGTAATATCAAAATGTGGATAATGTTATTTTTTGTACAAAATTAATTAATTGTATCGGTTTTACAATACAAAGCTCCCACAAGTGTAGTAAAATGTATTTGGATTATTTAAGAATTTATTTATCAGACATCACAGAACCGAACAATCCATTCTTAAGCGACCAAAACAAGCTACTTCACTTTCTGGTGTTTGGTGAGAATAATTAATTGACTAAATAGTATTGCCAACTGCGGCCTTGGATAGAAATAGAATTCCGCCTCTTCAGCAAAATTAACTTGAAATAGCTAATTTGCACAAAAACTATAGGTCTAAAATTAATAGAAAAAATAAACAAAACGTGCTCAACAATATAAAAACGTCAGTACACAGAATTCCGCAAATAAATCCAATATCAGTCAGTCCCTGACACCCTCCAATTATATTTTTTTTTATAATTCAAGTAGGCAATTTAAACTTACAAAATGTAAGGATATAATCAAAAGACCTTGACATTTATAGAGAGAATAATTATAGATGAAAAAAGTTCAAGCTACTTACAAACTGATATGAACAAGTATCTTGGCCCACTAGATTTTTGCACCTGCCCCTCACTGCGCTGGGTACTGTTGTAGTAATGGGCTGGATCATAAGCTGAAATAAAAATTAAATTAATTGTATTGAAAAATTTAAACAATTAATGTGCAAGAAAGCACATTCGAAAAATATTCTCAATTTTTCTGGTACAACTTTAAGTGACAAGATCTGTTTGAAGCCTGAAAAAACTTGTTATTTTTGGGAAATTTTTCTTGGCCAAACTAAAAAAGCAATTAAAAAATCCTTTTGGATATTTATTAATCACACTTTTGAGCATACACAAAAAAATTATTTTTATTTAAAAACAAAATGGCGACAGCAGACGCTGCAATCTGAGCCCCCTTTTTTATGCTTTTGCGGCAGGCAGTAGAAGTACTATCCATATTGATCTAGAGAAATATAATTTTTTTTATTATCTAGATGAGTTTTGCTAGTGAACTATAACCGATTATTAAAAAATATTGATTTTTAAAAATTTGGCTGTTTTGAAAAATGTTGCATTTTTGCAAAAAATCGACCTTAATTTGTTTATAAAAATCGTAATTGCTAATCACTAGATAATTTATCTAAAAAGCTACAGTTAAAATTTCAAGTCAATCGGTTGAAAATTGCTTGAGATCTACTGCCTGCCGATTTCGAAAACATGATTTCGAGATAATCGAGTTCAAAGTTTCAAAACTACTTATCAATATAAAATATCTAAAATAAGTGCTTGTTGTTTTTTTTTACATCATATATAAAATTTTAAGGTTTATACTTCAACTAGTAACACCTATACCTGCATATCGACCGTGGGTAGAAATCGCGCCAGTATGCTTTTATTCAAAAGCTATGCGTGAGCTCGAGGCTCTTTCTATGTTTCGGGGTGCTCAAAGGCGCTTCAAAAATAACCTTAAATTTTTTGTTTAATTATTCCTTTACAAATTCTTGTTGAATATAATTTTTGAGATGTTTATACATCATTTAAGTAAATAAAAAAGCCATTTTTTTCAAACAGGTGTCCCTTAATCAAACGTATTAGTTTTAGACGCACGTACACATACCATAACTACTTTATAACAAATATTACAAATGACTGCCTGTAACTTACATTAAAAACTTACTTTTGAAACAACCTGTATATATGCACTTGCAACACTACATTGTACATCAAGAATAAGGCATGCTAGAGATAATGTGGCATTTATAAGCCAATAGATCCATACAATAAATCAATAATAATTTCCGTTTTTTCAGAATTTGGTAGAGTAATAATCATGACACAGTAAAAAGTCATAACGATGGTTCAAGAATCTCTCAAAGTTTACATTGGTAATAGACGCCATTGTATGGTTGTATGAGGTGCATTCAAGTTATAATTTTTTTCTCAGGACTGGGAACAGATATAAACATGCGGTTTGATTCAAAATACGCGCGCACTCTCTGTGAATGCGTAACAGAAATGGGAGTACTACACGGCACACAGGAGTCTAGCTGCAGTGGCGAGAGTGGGGACCGTTTTTGATACTTGAAATGAGGATGTTTTCATTACAAGAACAGCGTGTAATTTGTTTTCTTCATTTGTATGGTGTGACACCGATTAAAATTCATCGCTAGTTGAGTGAGACATGTGGTGATGGTGTTAGGGATGTGTCTAATGTGCGTTTGCCGGTGCGACAGTTCAAAGAAGGCAGAACATCGTGTGACAACAAACCAAGACAATCTCGGCCTCGCAACAGCCGGTCTGACAACATGATTAAGCGAGTGGAGAAACTTGTTTTGGAGGATCGCCGAATGAGTGTGAAACACATCGCCTCAAACGTTGGCACAAAATCCTGAATAAAAGCCTGAAAATGCGAAAAGTGTCCTCCAGGTTGGTGCCACGAATGCTGACAACTTTGAAGTAATTTCTCATGCTCTCTACTCACCTGACCTGGCTCCTAGCAACTTTTGGCTGTTTCCAACTATGAAAGGCACTGCCCGTAGTCGTAAATTCACTAGTCGTGCCGCTATTGCATCAGAGATTTTCCAGTGGTTAAAGAAGACTCCTAAAGAAGCGTTCGCAGCAACCATGAAATCATGGCATAGACGTTGTGGAAAATGCGTACGGCTGCAGGGAGATTACGTCGAGAAGTGACACAAGTTTCACAGTTTTCGTGTGATTAGTTTGTGAAAAAAAATCGGAGATATTATAACTTGAATGCACCTCGCACATTTAACCACTAGGCGATAGTCACAATAAATACAGCGTACATTTATGAACCAAGGGAAAAAGTGGGTCAGATGTAAGAGTGTAGAGAACAAAAACACTTACAGACAACTTTTCATTCGTGATATATCAAATTCAAAAAGTCAAACTGCCTGCTCGTTGCAAAATAAACAAGTCGATTGTCAGCCACAAGAACATTCAATTTGTGTGAAAAATATTTGCTAGGAAGCTTCAAATATCAAAATCTCACATAAGACGGATAATATCAATATTGCAACCAACCATATAACATATTCTTCGAAAACTTTTTCATGTAAAACCCTGCCGCGTGCAGTTGTTATAGACGGATTCATCAAAATCAGAACTTGTAACCACTACCACTTCTTCCAATTTGACTATCAGTGATCATTACTTGATTTGACTTATGAAGAGATCCCTCGAGTTCAAAACTGTTATGACATGGATGTAATGCACTACCAGAAGTAGTTCAAGCATCTGAATGATTGCCAAATTATTAGTTGTTGAATATAAAAGTAAGTCATAAATCCTTCTGGTGTTACAAAACTCTAGTGCAATAACAATGAAATAACCATAATATAATCACTTAGATTTGTGTCAGGTAACCGTGAAGGCCACGGAAAAAAATAATCATAAGAAGTTTAGTTCTGAAGTGTTCAGTCATCTAAATGAAAATGTGGATGAACTCATTTTGTTGAAAACTTCCTGTGGTTATGTTATTAGCGGTAGCTAGAACGGTAGTTCTACATACTTAAGTATATTATATCTCACAATAGTTCATTCAGCAAAGTATGTAGGATAGGGAAACATCACAAAACACTTAAATAAAAAAAAATTAATTTGCATGAATAATTCGAAACTAAGTTTGACTTTTTTACCTTAAACATTGACTTTTTCTCAAAAAAGAAACAGAGATCTGGTATGGTGAATCCAGTTTTTCATATTTCTTATAGTTATCAATATATATATATATATATATATATATATATATATATATATAAAATCAACCTTTGGTAATGTCTGTGCTAGAAATAGTAGTGTGTCGTCCATTGTCTATACAAGTTGGCGCACGAATTTGGGAAGTTGAAATATTCTAATGGAACTAAAAGTAAATTTTATTTTTGTACAATTAAGACCAACAAAAAGCGAAAACCATACCATTTACCACTCACATACATTCACAAACACATGCACAATGTCTTATAATCAGCCTCTTTGTATATGTACAATTTCAATGTTTTTATAGACTATCCAGAATAATTATAAGAAATATACAAAATACACTCGTTATCTCTGATTTCTTGTTCCGTGAAAAAAAACAATGTCAAAATTGAAAATCAAATTCAAAAATCGATTTTCATGAATAACTCGAAAATAATAAATATAAAGCAATTTTTGGGTTTTTATTTTCAACCATGACTATAACCCCCCCCCCCCCACAAAAAAAACTGGATAAAATGGATTAATTTTTTCATATATATTGTAGTTATTGAGGGACCCTACAAAACTCTAAGCTTTCAAACAAATGAAGCAAAATATACAATAAAAGAATCCAAGAAAGCGGCATGGGAAGACTTCAGTAAGAAAATTGAATAAAACTACATCAAAAATAAAAAAACAATTCTAGAATAAAATCAAAAAACTGAAGGGTAACCGTTCACCAAAAATTCGTAACATCAGAAACCCCGAAGGGCAGATGCAAACAAATAGAGAAGAAATACTAGGATCATGGAAGGAATGCAACACAAAGAAGTTTAGAAAAGAAGATATAGAGAACCAAGCAGAAAAAGAAACACTTTAATAAAGAAGAAGCAAACAATGAAACAAATGAAGACATTACAGAGATAGAAATTGAAGAAGTCCTAAAGAAGGCAAAAAACGACAAATCACCAGAACTAAAAAAAAGGAGGAAATGCAATGATCCAATGGTTGAGAGGTATGTTCCAAGAAGTATGGAAAGAGGAACAAATCCCAGAAAAATAAACTCATCTACATAAAAAGGAGAATCTATCAATTGTTATTATATGGCAATATGTCCGACTTCCGCAGCATAGAAACTATACCAGAATAATAGAGAAAAAACTCAGAAGAAAATAAAAGATAAAGTGGAAGAAAAAGCGGCATTCCGACCAAAACGATAAACACAAGACTAGATATACCCTATGAGCCATAATATAAGAGATACTAGATTAAAAACAAAGAACTATACATAGCATTCCTCGATCTGAAGGCAGCATTTAATCTAGTCCCAAGAAAATATAATTGGGAAGCCATTAATAAACAGTAAACAAGCAAAAAACTCAAAAAAATGTCAAAGCGCTACATAAAACAATAACAGGAAAAATTTCAAAGGAGTTGCATATCGAAAAGGTTATCAAACAAGGTGACATCTTAAGTCCTCTTCTATTCATACTATATATTAATAATGCACACAAAACGTGTAAAAGAGAAACAGGAAACATGGTACTAGGATACCACAACCTAAACCCAGTGAAGTCACAAGATCTGTTATATGCAGACAATATACTGTTAATGGCAAGAAATCCTGAATTAAGAGACATCAACATATGGCAGAAACATCTAGAGATAAAGGATAGGAATAAATATACAAAAAAGCAAGATTCTGCGCATATCAAAAACATACAGTAGAACATGTGCACTCGTATGAATATCTAGGAACAATAGTTAGTAAAGATAGGATACATCAAGAAATTAAAAACAGAATAAATAAAAGCAACAAACTATACTATCAAATAACCAGCACATTAATAAACAAACAAAAAAAAATACACCCGCCCTACTATATAGATCCGAAATCTTAACAATGCTAAACAAACATAGATCAATTAGTAAAGGAAATAGAACACAAATAACTACAATGGTACAGGCACCTGAACCGCATGAAGAACATTAGATACCAAAAGAAAAATTTTGATATGAGAACTAATGGAAAAGAGCAAAAGAGAGATCAAAAAAAGAACAGATGAACAATATTAAGAAAACAGCCGAGAAAAAAGGGAAAAACCATAGAACAAATCAGGATCCTTTCTAGAAGTAGACAAAAATATAAGAATTGGCTCAATACTCCAACGCCACGATGGTAAACTGGTAGAAGAAAAAGTTGGTTAGTTAATTTCCAAAACACCAGTTAAGAAACATGTCAGATATTAACTTGACAAAAGATGATCTTTTTGATTAGCAAACATCATTCTATTTGGCGAGTTGTGCACAATACTTTGCCATATTTACGTTGCTTGGTGAAGAAACTAGAAAAAATAATTCTCTTGCCAAAAAACAGATAGAAGCACCTTGATTGAAAATAAGCCAACTTTTATCATGAGTTTTGTGCTTTCAAATGCTTGTTTTCGGCTCTTTTTTTGATTTAAGTTGTACATAATTCACTTTTCATAACCTCATACGAGTCCAAAGCGGCGTCCATCATCCAGCTTGATATCACTATTTTAAAATCGGCAAAACCATTTTTTTGCGCTCAGAATATGTCTTCCTTAATGGATCCATGTTCACTGCAGCCTATGGCTTATTGTGATTACCCTAATAAAGTAAACTCACAACCAATCTGTAACTGATGTCCCCTGAATCAGTAGATACAGGTCCTTTACAGGGTATGTCTGGAAATCTTCCGGTTCCAGGATTGGTTTCCTGAATATATGTTGCCTTTTGCCACACAGCGCATCGCGCTTGCATAGGATGTATATGGCTGTTTCTGGTTCCTTGCTACAAAGTCTGCATGCAAGGTCACCATTGAATTTACCAATTTTCCAGGGGTGTTCTGCAGCTCTCTTTTGGCAAGGTCCTTTATTGAAGGTTTTGTTGAAATAATGTCCTGGTCGGTTCTTCCAGTACATTCGATGATGAGTGCGTGTCCTCTCTTTAATAAAGCTTCGGACAGCACTTCGTAAAATTCCTAAAACAGGTTCTGGGCCGATATAAGCCTCACTAGATCCCTGCCTGACCAGTTCGGGCAAAACCATTATTATATGCTCTATGAGCAGAAGCATGGTCCAAACAAATCTATAAAATTCTCCATTTTGGTAATTTTCACTCATCCATACACTGACTTACTGTCATGTTTGATGCTACATAAACTCATTTAGCCCCCTCCCAGATTTCACGACATACTAAAAATAGGCACCTTAGAAAACAGCATCTTGGAAAAGAGACGTCCAATCGTCCAAAAAAACTTATTAGAAAGATCTCTACGCTAAGAGATCACATTAGTTGGATGGTATGGTTCAGTACTTGATAGTCCAGGATTTTACAAAAACATCCTTGTTTCGACTACCTTAGACTTTGAGAACATGTTGCACTTCTACAAGACAACTACAACCAGCATATTGTGGTACCCTCGGTCTATTCAGATGATTTTGCCGAGCTTTCCACATTGTCATAAAAGAGTAAATTTTTCAGTCATCCCATTTTTAAGTCCAAAATACTAGAGTCTGATGCTCGCTCGTGTGGCGCCAACATGGAAACCTTATAACATATTTTCCAATAAACGGACTGCCCTCTCCAACATATCAGCAAATCATGAGGGGAAGTTATATTAAAATAAATACTCAAAATCATTCTAACTTTTGACCACCACTGTAAATAAATTTCTCTTGGCGTGTAGAATTGAAATATACACACCTTAATGGAGGCCATAAAAAAACTTTACTCTTATAAATCAAACTCAGCAGGTTTTACATATCGGTGAAACAAATTTTTAAGGATATAATATTTCGCGTCCGGTCCTCGCTGGTGTGATAGTGAAAGTGAATATAAGCTCCACAGTAAAACCCGGATAACCGGATGATTATAGGCAATAAAAACCAAAGTGGGAGTGTAGCAAGAGAGTAGAGAGAATAAGAAGCAAATACAGATAGGAATCAAGATAGGATTAGGGAATTAAGTAGCAAATAAGAAAGAAACAAGTGTAATCGCCGATAAGAGCGGGGTCTCCGACGGGTAGACTGGAATCAGCTCTTTCCGCGGTGACGCGAGAAGCTACACGATCAGCGTGCGAAAGTATAAACAAGATAGGACCGTATTGAGAAAATCGCAAATATAATAACAAGATAAATAAGTTAAAGGAACGCGAAAAAGGAATTAACTAAAGGCATTAACTTTAAACTGGAACAGAAAGAAGCACGTCAACTAGCACAATGAGAGAAAATGAGGGAAACCTATGCTCGTGGACATTGTGAACAAATTAATACAAATGGATAAGAAAATAGATGGCATGAACAACAACATAGAACAACAGAGAGAAGACACCAATAAGTTAAAAGGCACAATAAAACAACAAGAATCAAGAATTCAGGTACTAGAAAAAGAAGTGAGGAAAAGAATAATTTGTGGAATACCGGAGGAAGTCAGTGAAGCTACGGAAAAACTTAAAGAAAAATTTTTTGAAATAACCGGAAACAATGAATGGAAACAGACCAGTCAAGGTGGAGCTAACAACAAAAATAAGAAAAATCGAAATCATAAAAAATCTAAAGAAGCTAAAAGGAACCGAAATATGGATAAAAGATGACTTAGACAAAAGTACCAGAAACATAAGGAAAAAAACTAATCCCACACATGATAGAGGCCAGAAAGAAGGGTAGCAGAGCAATCATAATAAATGACAAAGTAATTATAGACGGAGAGGGATGGAAAATACAGGAGCTGGAGGGAGAAGCAGAGAGAGAGAGAGAGAGAGAGAGAGAGAGAGAGAGAGAGATGGAGAGAGAGAAAAAGCAGGAAGAAGATTTAGCAAATAATGAAGGAGATAACTATTTGAAAAAAAGGAAGCTCTACAGATGAAGAGAACGAAACCACCAAAAAAAGAAAAGTCTAATAAAGGAGCCGTTCCAAAAAACAACATATATTGGACACAAAGCTTACTAGCGCCATATACTAAAGAAAGAGGCGCTGCGGAAACAAAAACAAGATAGTGAAAGTAGCAAGAACGCAGAAGACAATGAAGGAAAGAGGAATATAAGAAGAGATAAATATGTGGAAAACTTGGAATTTCAACGGCGAATGCGTGAAATCACTAAAACCAATTCAAAAAACTAAGAAGCGAACAAGATGAGGTAACGGATAAGGGCAACGATAAAGGCTATGAAAAGGTTAAGAATACAAAAAGAAGAATTGGAAAGGAAATAGGGAAAGAAAATAAAACAAACAAGGAGAAAATCAAAATAAGCACATGGAATGTTAGAACATTGTTGACAACAGGGAAGATAGAAAAATTAGGGGCTGAATTAAAAAGATACAAGATAGAGATAGTGGCTTTGCAGGAGATAAGATAGGGAGGTAAAGGAAGAATAGACAAAAAAGATTACACGATGATATACTCAGGCGCCGAAAAGCAAGGAAGACATGGTGTAGGATTTATGATATTTGGAGAAATGAGGACAAGGATTACGGAAGTCAAATTAATAAAAGAAAGAATGGCATACATAAGAGTAGAAACAAAGTCGAACAAGATGTCAATCATGAATGCATATGCTCTTACAGAAGCAAAGAAGACAGAGGAAAAGAAAAATTTTACGAGAAACTAGAAGAAGAAATTGAAAAAATACCAAAAGAAGATCTGATAATTGTATTGGGAGACTTCAATGCACAGATAAGAAAAGAGAACATCATAAAGCAAGTTGCAGGGAAACACACAATACACGAGAAAACAAATGACAATGGACGTAGATTATGCTACCTAGCAACCGAAATGAACATGGTCATAAGTAGTACCAAATTCAAGCACCCGAAAATACACAAAGTAACATAGACGTCACCGGACAAGAAGACGTAATCGCAGATAGACCACGTATTAATAGTAAAAAGACGGCAATCATTAATAAATGACGTAAGAACATATAGAGGAGTATGCGCTGATACTGATCACTATATGGTAACCAGTAATAAGACAAAAACAAAAAAAAGTAGCGAAACAGGAAGTAATAAAAGAGAAATGGAATATAGGAAGACTAAATGAGAAAAAACTAAAGAAGCGATACGAAGAGCAACGTAAAAGAATCAATAAGCAAAGCTCCAGGAAAAATTATAGAAAAGGAAGGAAAAAAGAAGAGAAAGGAATGGTTCAATGAGTCATGTAAAAGAGCGCACGAAGTAAAAGTGGAAACGAGACTAAAATGGTTAAGACACAATACAGAAGAGTATAGAATAAAATACGAAGAAAAGAGAAAGGAGTGCATCAAAACAATAAGAAAAAGTAAAAGAGAATGGATAGAAGAAAAGATACGTGAAATAAAAGAGACTAAGAAAGCAAATACGAAAAAATTCTACCAAAAGATCAACGAGCAAAACAAAGTGTATAAGAACAGACTAACAGGAATAAAAAACAAACAAGGCAAGGTAACAGAAGAACAGAAAGAATATAAAGAGGTATGGAGGGACCACTTTAAAGAGTTACTAAATACAAATCAAAAACAGGAAGAAGTAACGAGCGAAGAAGAAGAAACAGCTGAAGTCATGATAAAGGAACCTATGCTAGAAGAGATGAAACAAATCATAAACAACAGCCGCAAGGCAAAGGCACCGGGTAAAGATGAAATAAATATGGAGCTAATAAAACATGGAGGAAAATTTATTTAGACTAATACAAAGAATATGGAGAGTAGAAGAGATGACAAAGGACTTCGAAGTGGGTCAAATAATAATTATATATAAGAAAGGTGACCAGCAGGAATGTAGGAACTACCGAGGAATTACATTACTAAACACGATCTATAAGATACTACATTAATACACAAAAGACTAAGAGACGCGACAAAAAATACATTAGGACAATATCAATAGCATGGAGAAGACGCAAGAATATAAGATAGAAATAGAAATATTATTTATTGACTTCGAACAAGCTTTTGATTCTCTGGACAGAAATAAACTCATGTCCACGATGAAAGAACTGGATATACCAGTAAAATTAAGGAGACTTATAAAGATGACGCTGAAAACAACGAGAGTCAGCATAAGAACGCAGAAAGGAGAAACAGAGGAATTCACAACAAATAAAGGTGTTAGGCAAGGTGATGCCCTGTCAGCAACACTCTTCAATTTAGCACTAGAACACATTATCAAAAAAATAAGCAAGGGAACAATAAGACCAAGAGGAGGGCAAATAATAGCATACGCGGGCAACATAGTAATTATAGCAAAAAGGCGTGACATAGTTGCTAAGATGTTGGAAGAAATAATAATAAAGGGCAAAAGATTGTCCTTAAAATAAATAAAAATAAAACAAAAATAATGAGAGTGGGGAAGGAGATGCAGAAAGGAAAGGTTAAATTATATAACCAGGAATATGAAGAGGTAGATAAATTTAAGTTTAGGATTTCCAGTGATGGGGACAGAGAAATAGAAATAAAAGATGAGGTGTTATCTGCAAACCGAGCTTTCTATGCCAATAAGAAATTACTAAAAAGCAAAAATTATTTCAAAGAAAACCAAACTAAGAATTTATAAAGCACTAATAAGGCCAATACTAATGTATGGAGGAGAGACAATGACAATGGCGAAAAAGGAAGAAGAAAGTTTAAGAGTGATGGAGCGAAGAATCCTAAGAGTTATATTTGGAGCAGTGAAAATTTCGGAGAACGAATACAGAATAAGAACAAACCAAGAGCTAATACAAGAAATCGAGGAGGACATTGTGAAGAAAATAAAGCAGCAAAGAGCGAAATAGTTAGGACACGTACTGAGGTCAAACAACCAGGAAATGATGAAATTAAAAACGAACTTGCAACACCCGCCGGAAGACGAAGGAAAGCAGACCAAAGTTAAGATGGGTCGACGAAGTGAAAAAGGATCTAAGAGCAATAGAAATTGAAACCATAGAGGAGTTAGTCGAAGATAGGAAATTATGAAGTAGGATATGTAAAGAAGATGGGAACGGACTGGACAGGGACTGAATGCTGCACCAGAAGCGGCACTACCTCTCCATGGGGTGTTAAGTCATACATACATACATATTTTGCACCCTTACCATCAAGTGGTCTCTTTTGTGTTTACACATTTCCCACCATAAAAAGCTAATGGCCGACGTTTTAAACTCCTCCTAGACAAACACTACTATAAAATTAAATTCAACAAAGTCAAAAACACAAATTTTACAAAATATGTGTTTTATATCCATTTGCATTTTGAAATCCAAATTTTCAATAAAATCAAATTCAATTTCAGTATAATTAAAACCCCAAGAAATAACCTCTATTCTCTCTTGCTTATCTCACCTCTTCCTTCCATCTGTTTCTTATATACTCCCCCCCTCTCATGCTACCATCATTCCTCACTTTCTCAATTTCTCTTCCCCTCTCGCCCTCTTTTGCGGTTCCCACATCTTTCTCTGATCTCCCTCTTATATGCTTTCCTCCCATGTCTCTCTTACATACTTCCCCTTATCTATCTCTCTTATACACTTCCCCCTCTCTATTTTTCCCTTAACACTTCCCCTTATCTATCTCTCTAGCGCTCTAGTACACACTTCCCTTTCGTCATCTTTCTCTCATACATGCTCCTCCCTTCTCTTTCACAAACACATACTTCCTTCATATCCCTTTTTACATGCTTCATCCATTTCTCTCTCATAGATGCACATGTGCATACTTTCCTCCTATCTCTTACGCTTCTCTCATCTCTCGTCCCCTTTCTCATGCTTTGACCATCACTCTCCCTCTCGCTCATGCTTTCCCCCATCTGTACCTGTACTTGTACGCTTCTCTTACTCACCCTTTTCCCACATCTCTCACTCCCCTATCAAAAGATGATGCTACAGGCCAGCTGACTCTTAAATAAACCTAAATAAATTTGAATTCATTAATTCTGCACCTTTAGGGTCTAACCAACTTGGCAACAATTTTTGAAGCATTATCCAGAGAATTATTCCCTCCCAAACAACTGTTAGCAACTAATTTGAGTTCAAAATGGCTCCTCTGTAGAGCACTACTCACCTAACTATACCCTCATGGTAAATAATCATTAGCAAATGGGAGATGAGTCTCAAGTATATAATAAACCTGCAAAGCTTGCAACGCATAGCGAAGTGGCGAAGCAGTCTCCCAAATTTGAGAACCTTCTAGTCTAGTTGACTTTTGACCAAATCAGTTTCAAAGTCACGAGCAAACAAGCCTTTTTGGTCACCTGTCGATTGGTGAAAACAGAATTTGGAAATTCCCAGCCGTTCTTGAGTTATTGCTCGGACGGACAGACAACATGAAGTTAGTAAGTGACTCCGCTTCGCCACTTAATAAACAAAGAAAGAATACCTTAAATACTCAAATCTAACAGATCTCTACTACCTTGTTTCTGTAAAATTGATAAAATAAGCTTTCGGTCAAATATTCAGCATTTCTTCATTGCTTTGGTGGCAAGCAATACTCTAACATCACGATTTATTGCATTGTAAACTTATGAGGTGCTCTAGCAAAGTTGCTTCAGTATTGCAATGATGGCACTTACAATTGGAACAATTATAATTATATATGATGCCTAGATTACTCAATACACTAAAAATATTTTGTTCTACTGATGTAGTCTATTTTTAAACATCCGATAATCTTAAGCTTGCACCATGAATCATCCACAGATAAGTTAAAACATCTGAATGTGCTACAAAATAATCAACTGGCTCTAACCTATTATTTATATATATTTTTAGCCATAGACCATAAGAATCTTTCATATATCCCCCCAAAGCAAAATGATAGATTAAGAATTACTTACGATTTAGCAATGGTGGGCAACAGCTAGGCCTAGCCGAGGCAGGAACAGTGCAATTGTCATCTATGTAATAGTTGCAGCACCATGAAGTTGGAATGCAGCGCCCGTCATGGCAATAAATTTTCCCTATACAAGCATGTGCTCAGTACATTAAAACAAAAAAAAAAATCACATCCTCACCTTTACATGGATCCCCATCACAGATGAACCAGTCCTCATCAGAGGCATCAAGGCAATCCACCTTGCCGTCGCACATGTAATGCAAGTTAATACAGTGCCCGGTTGCCTCGCACCGAAACCTATCCTTCAGGCAAGGCCACATATTTGAAGATATATGACCTGGATACGAATCGTAATTCAGTTCCTTAGGCACGATACGTATAATTTTAAACAGCTTATATTTGAGGGTCATGCAGAAATGTGTGCCGTAATCCGATGGTTTGAGTGACCTGAACTGCTTGTTGGCCCTGCTTAGCCGGTACGGTTCGTTCATGGCCTGCAAATCGTCGAGGTGCCTCCAGCCTTTGTCGGCCAGTCCCATCAGGTCCCACTCGTTCCTGAACCTGATGAGCTTGGTCCTGCGGCCCCAAATTAGCTTTTCGTCAGTCACCAGTTCTGAAGCCGCCATAACACACCTAAGTGTGATGTTGTCCCCAAAGCCGCCTGAATGACGGGAGGGGCCGGCACCTCCTTCCCGGGCTTGTGCATCTTGATGTATATGTTCATGTAACCTTCAAGAGCAAGTTAATTAGTTGCGCAATAAATTACTTAACCGCACTTTTCGGCGCTGTTAGCGAAGCTACTCACATAAGGAGACGACTGCAGAGTTGAGGATCTGCAGCAGCCAAAGCCATCTCGACATCTTCACATATTTTACCATTATCTGGCACGCGCGAAATAAAATCAAACGAAATCAAACACGGAACAACAAATTAAAAGCGACACTCCCACCACCACGCTAAGTGACGTCACTGGAATTCCGATTCAATGTATTACGTCTGTTATACAGGATGGTTCTGAAAAAGTTTTAATTGTTAAATCATTTAGAATGCACAGATTATATGCCATTAACGTTCTTATTTCTAAGTTTTTTATCTTTGTAGCTCTGTTATAAAGATTTTTCAAAAGAAACCGTTTTTTTGAACTTCCAATTTTTTTTGTCTAACGGCATTTTATTATATCTTTTATCGATTTCCTCCTTGCTTTTGCTATCTCTACATTTATCTTTATCCACGTTAGTCTTGGTTTTCCTCTTTTTCGTTTCTTTTTATCATTCTATAAGTTTTTTTTAATTTTTTGCGCTATGCTTTCTTGTTCTAGTTTCTCTCTAAATTCTTCATTATTGATGTGGTCTGGCTTGGTCTTCATTTCTGCTGCTTGTGTTTTTGGTGTATTGTCTACGTTTCGTTTCCATTTAGGATCGTTTGCATTTTCAGCTTTATTTTTGCACTTATTTCTCTTTTCCTGAGTATTGTCTTATTTAGTAGGTAATATACAATATTTCCTTTTCTGGTTCTATTGGCTATTTCATGATCTATTCTCCCATCATTTTCTATTACAGTTCCTAACTATTCCATTGTAGTCACTTCTTCCAGAGGTTGATCCTTATGTATTATTTTGGTCAGTTTTTGCTCTTTCTTTTTGTTTTTCTATTTCCTCCATCCATATATTTATCTTTAACTTCTGCATTTAAATCTTTTTATCTGCTATGAGCACTAGATTACCAGCATATAGTAAACTATCTATTCTTATTGGTATCATATTCCTATACCCTACTGTAGTCTGTAGCCTGCCCGTTCTTTGTTTCGTATTCTTGAGTAATCTATCCGTTACTATATTGTTAATTTAATCTTTGCAAGTTAGAATTCTCTACTGTTTTATAGCATATTTTCTATTATCTTTTTATCTTCTTTTTGTTAACTTTAATGTGTTCTACTTTTTTGCTACATTACTGTTCTTTATTTTTTTGAGCACTGTATTGCTTATTATCTTGGTTGTGGTGTTTATTCTTGTTTTTTTTTGTTTGTTTGGTATATTCTTGTTTAATATTTTATCTGTCATTTTATTGAATATCATTTTAGTCTTTTATTCGTATGTTTCTTCTTGTTTTATCTATTGTTGCTTTATGCTCTATCTCGATATTGTTTTGATATTGTTCATATTTTGTTACTTTTTTAGTTAAGCTATTTGTATGATTTTCCATTTTTTGTTACTTTTGTTTTCCGTATTATTATTTGATGCAAAATTATCATCTTTTTTGTCCACTAAGTCACGATTTCGCGTACTGTTTGATTTATCCAATCAGAACCGTTCCCATTCAGAACTTCCAAGACAGCGATTGTTCCCAGTCCAACATGGCTACAGTCTGACGGAAGCTTGTTGTGTTATTTAATTTTTCCTCTTTTATATAGAACAGTTAGATTTTTGTGGACTTGGATGAAAATACTAAAAGATAAATTTTTTCCATTTCTATAGCGTTAAGTATGTATAAAAACAAGTCATTTTTATCCAAATATCTTCGATGTTGTTCCTGATATTGTTGAATGTTTTGCAATTTCCTACACACGTGTTCGGTACACACTGAGATACTGTCCCATTACTTATAGTGAGGAAATTATGAAAGAGGCATTGGCGTCCTTTAAAAAGGGAAAATTTTGGCGTGTGTTTGAACAAAAGGCAACATTGCATTGATGTTAGACAAGATAAAAAATAAATCAGAAGAAAGTTTTAAGTTGATGAATTTGTCAAGAATATATAACTTAGATGAAAAAACCGCAAGGACTATTCATAATTCCAAGAAAATTATAGCAGAAAAAGGAATTAAGCAAGTAAGTTCTTACACCGGTGGTGAGAGGGGAATCTGTCACCATATATACCCAAAAGTCCTTTTAAGTAGCAAATGCTTCGTTGAGCACCTCATGGGACACGGATTGGCAAATCCTTTAGGCTGGTTGACATCTGAGTTATTTCGAAAAGTAATGAATTGCTTCATCGGTTGATCACATAGCAAAAAGTAAAATCCAAGTCTGCTGATTTATGACAACATAAATGCTCATTGACAAAGCACAATTGTGACGCTGCCGGCTCACTGTAGTCATAATCTGCAGCCCTAAGATAAGTTTGTCTATGGGCCATTTCAGACAGTCTACAACGCTGCAGCTGATAAATTACTATCTGCAACAGCGCAAGTTTAGTAAACGTGGCCCATGATACAGCGATGACCACAAAGAACATCAAATCTGGTTGCATGAAAACTGGAATTTTTCCGTTCGATAAACAAATCTTCACCGATGCTGATTTTATAGAAGCTGCTGTTATCAATAGGCCTTTCAAGGGATAAGTCAATGACGGCTCTTCCACATCAGAAGTCCAATCTCCTGAAGAGTTACGTCCTGAATTTCCATTGACTAAGAGACGCGCTTCAGCAGAACCAAGTAGAGCGGTGGGGAAATGAGTCCAGTGACTAAGAACAACTGCAATTCCCCATCCATCAGACCCAGTCTCAGTTCAGAGGCTTTTGTATCACGTGTTTTTGAAGGGTCATAGAAGTCATCTAACCCAGATGAGTATATGACGAAGACGATGTGGATTGGATTGGATTGGACACATGATAAAGTCACAGCAGAAAAAATCCTGGACAAGAACGGCCCCAAGCCTTCTCAACTGGGTGTTGGTTGAGTTTGAAGAAAAGAAAAACAAAGTATATTATGCAGCATATTAAACAAATCAAAGAGACTGTATGTGTTCTCTGTAGTAAAAGACGAAAGTGACGCCCTACTGTGTACCACCCTCGTTATTCTTTATCTTGATCTACGTTTTATTTTACTTTTAGTTTACGCATGTATGTATATGTACGGCTTGTTTTTTATTTTTCGCTAATCTGCTATCCTTCAAGTACTTTCTACATATCTCTGCAAGATCAAAATGCTCAAAATGAGAAATATTTTCCCTATTTATTTAAAAACTTTCTGAAGACTCCTCTAACTTTTATTAGTAGATTTAAAAACAATAATGACATTCTTTTACTCCCCCTATTTTCACAAAATTTGGTTTGGACTTTTTCTATTGTGCTCCAATCTTAGCTTTTATCTTATTAGACATTTTATGTACCTTGTTTATTATTCAATTTGTTATTATATTCTTCGTCTTATTCTTTAGATGTTTTATTTTTTTATTTGTACATCGTCTATATGTCATTTATATATTTTGTTTAGTATATTGTTTTCTGCGTTTCTTTTTGTGCTCTTAATCTTTTAATATTGTCCAATATTATTCATAATTTTGAAAATATCTTCACCCTCGTTTTTCATTTTATGTATTTCTTTATCCGGTATCCCATCTATTGTCTTATAAATCTACGATTTCATGCATATTTCTTCTGGAGATTTTCTATTTTATAAGTCACAATCTAATCTTGTAAATCTAATTTTAATCTGTTGGCAGCATTCTGTTAATCTTTGTTTAAATTGTGTTTGCTGTTCGTGTACTTTTTGTTCATACAAAATAAATATTTGCTGCTGCACTTGTAGGTCATTATTCGCACACGAATTGGCAAGCAAAAAATCCAAAACCGTTACAATTTTTTCTCTGCTACTGCAGTCTATATACATACTATGTCATTATATCAATTCCAAATCTCGAGTAAACCCCTCTCAATGATTGTGTTATCCAGAATTAGAATCATTTTCTTCAGCTAGCAATTTAGTAGTCTCTCGACTAGTCTATTGAGCTCTTTTACAACTTCTCGTCTTTTTCATGAAATCAAATTATACCACTCTCTTTTTCTTCTGGTATCTTTGACAAACTGTATCAAATACATTAATAATAATAGTAATAAGGCTCAAACGCCCCGCGTGGGAGCACGGCCTGTGAACTGAGAAGTTAAGGCTCTCATATGTTCGCACTCTCTGCCCGGTGGTCGCACACTATCTCCGATGAGAGGCGATGTGGCAAGCACCGCGTCTTAGACGATCGCCATTATTACCCCTTGTTCGAATGAACGCAGGTACTCAATTATTTTTAGTAACTGAGCAGGCCACACGCCAGGCATCAGAGAAGAGCTCCGAGAATGGAACCCGCGTCCGTCCGCATCGCAACCCGCGCCTCAGCCTCTTGGACCACTCTGGCAATGGTGTCAAATACATACATTAATTTAACTATAACGAGAACGGTGTAATACCGTAAAGGCAACTTTGCCTAAATGGCGTTGGGTGCCTCTATCCATTTCCTACAGTAGTTTCTATCTCCTGTTAATCTGTTTACTGTCCCCATCGTTTTCCCTTTTCTTCCTGCCATTTCCTAGATGTTGTCTGTCCACATTCTCCTTGGCCTAGCGCTTGGTCGTCTGCCATCCGTTTGTGCTTCTAGAATTTGGCATGGGATTTGGTCTTGTGCCGTTCTTTTTGTATGCCCACACCATTTTAACTGTTTATTTTCTATTCTGGTTACTTGCGGTATTTGTTGCAATTGGTCTCTCAACGTTGTACTTCTTATTCTATCTCTTCTCGTTTTTCCAACTACTTTCCTTAGATCCTTCATTTCCTCCATAGTTATCTTAAATTTATGTTTGTCTAGCATAGTCCAGCTTTTTGCCCCATAGGCCAAAATTAGAGCATATACTGTTTTATATATGTGTAGCGTTGTTTCTGTCCTTATCTCTCTTTTTCCTATTATACTTCTGTTTATAGCGTAGTATAATTAATTTGCATTATTTACCCTATTTAATATTTTGCTGGTCATTCTTTCATCATTTGAAATTATTGTTCCTAGATAGATATCTTTGTATTACTTCTATATCTATGTTGTCTATTTTAATTCTTTGTACTGGTTGGTGTCCTTGCTTCGACATGTGCATTGTTTTTGTTTTGTCGATGTTGATTTTTAGTCAAACTGCTTCTATTTCCTCTTTCCACGCGTTCACTGCTGCCCGTAGTTGTTCTCTACTTTCTGCTAAGACCACAACATCATCTGCTTAGACCATGCTTCAGATTTTCAGCGACTTCATGTTCCAATTACCTATCTTTCTGGTTCTCAGCTTGCTATTTTTAATCACCGTGTTCTTAAGTAGGATGAATAGCAGTGGGTTGAGACTATCACCTTGCTCGATCCTTTCCTCCATAAAGAATTCTTCCGTATGTTCTTCTAGTCTCACTGTTCCTTTTACTTCCTTATATACACACTTTCTAGTTATTTTAGTACTTTCCATATCTGTTTTCTAGGCACGATGTCGAAAGTGGCTTTTTCTGTTTATCATCTTTTCCATAGTCATTCTTAATGTGAAAATATGGTCCTGTGTCTGTCGTCCCTCTTTATATGCTGCTTGCTCTTCTTCTAGTTTTTCTCTTTTTATGTATGGGTACTATGTAGTTTCTTGGCCAGCATTCGGTATCTTCTCGGACTCCCATACTGTCTGCATATTCCATCCATTCTACCGTACTAGCCCTTCCATATTTTATTAGCTCTGGTGGTATTGATCGTATCCGGCTCCTTTTCCGTTTCACATTTCTTTAATAGCAGCTTCTATTTTTCTTCAGTTATATTTCGTGTTCCGTTGTCTTCAAGTCTCTATTCTCCATCTTGTATGGGGTTTCTTGAATTTCCATTTCTTCTTTCTTTTAAACTTTTCTTCGAAATACTCTCTCCATGTACCCAAGATTTCTGTTGTTTATGTTTTTAGTCTGTTATTTTTATCTTTTATACTCCTTATTTGTTTTCCTTTGTGCGTTCTTAGGTTTTTGATTGTGCTCCAAAAAAATTTTTGGTTGTCTTTATAGCTTTCTTTTATTTTGATTTCGAAATCTTTCCATGTTCTTGCATTGCCTGTTTTACTCTCCTTTACTTCACCTGCTCTTAAATTTTATTTATTTCTGTTTATTATCGTTTTGTTTCTTATGTACTGTTTCTAGACTTGTTTCTTCCGTTTCACTTTTCTCTTCACACTCTCGTTTCACCATGCTGTTCTTTTGTGTCCTGTGTTAATTTTCTTTATTTTGCATACTTCCTTTGTTATTTCTTGTGTTACCCTCTTTGAGTATATGCCACCTTTCATTAATCTCCCATTCTTTTTCCTTCTGTTTCTCTTGTTGTTGATAGATTTTTAAATTATTTTTGAGTAGTTCTTTATACTTTTGTTTATTTTCGTTATTATTCAGTGATTCTATCTTTATTTTTCTCTACGTTTCTGTTTTAATTTTTGGAGGGACTTAAATTTTATATCTACTATTAGGAACTTATGATCATTGTTTATTTCAGCCCCTCTTGTAACCTTTATGCTGTTGACTACCCATCTTATTTGTTTTGTGTACGTTATGTAGTTAATTATACTTTTAACGTTCCTCTCCTCTGCTTGATATATATATCTGTGGACATTCTTATGGTTAAAGTGTATATTATTTACTAACATCTGATGTTCTATACAGAAATTTATCATGGGTTCTCCATTATTATTTGTACCTATTTATTAGTGGTTCTCCACAATGTTTTCCGAGCGTTCCCATGCCCCTACTTTCCTTGTTCCCTATTCGAGCATTCCAATCCCCCATTTTTACTGTACGTTTACTTCCTTCTCTACCATTTACTACTATTCTATGCAGTTCCTCATAAAAAGTCTTCTTTTAGTTTATAGCGGCATTTTCTGTGAGAGTATATATTTGTATCAGTGTTATTGTTTCTTTCAGTTGAATATCTATTACTATTATTCTTGGGCTGATCGCTTCCCAATTTGTTATTCGTCTCTTAATTTCTGCTATTACTATTATCGTTTTTGTTCAATCCGTCCAGTTCCGACCCAATAAAAACTTTTTGAATAGCATACCTCTAGTTATACCCTCAGACACTGGGTCGCTAGAGCCTCGTTAGTTATCCAGCAGGGGGTATCACGTGCAGGTGAGGTTGGCATTTGGGCAACTAGATGTTGGCGCTACCCCATACCCTACTTTGATCATAATTCTAAAAATTGTTTAATTCAGTGACACCAAAAATGATTGTTTAGTACTTGGGCATGTGTCCATCATAAACGCAATTTATTAAATCGTGTGTTTTTTCGTTTGGTGTAAGCAAAAGTCGAAATTATTGATCAGTTGGTAAGACTTGCGACTTTTTTTCCTATTAAAGAGAATATTTTTGGTACTTGATAGCGGCCAGTGTTTGTTCCTTGGTTCAATTGAATTATTTAGGATAGTAGTTGCTTTTGACTCATATGCTCTGTAAACTTATTGGGTCAAACCGGGGCAACAGAGGCCGATGTTTCTCTTGGACGGGAATAGAATATATTGTAAAGACGCAATTAGGTATCTCGGCATCGTAATCGACGATAAACTTAACTGAAAGCAGCATATTAGGTTAGCAGCTTATAGGGTAAGCAAATCTCTCATAAAATAGGAACGGCAGCCAGACTAACTTGGGGATTTGGCCGAACAGCTTTAAGGCACGTGTATGTAAGGTAGAGCAGCGTAGACAACTACTCTCGGCGCAACGTATCTTGGCGGTTAAGGCGGGATGCGCTTAGAGGACGGTAGCCACCGAGGCTGCCCTTGTTGTGAGGAGACCGCCGCCGATCGATCTTGTGTTACAGGAACTGGCGGATAAGAGGCAATTGCAAAAGAACCGCGAAACAGGACAACTTCGGGTCGAAGTAGAAGTGCGTTTGCCGGAGGTTGACCTGGGGCACCCCACAGACAGAGTTGGAATTGCTTTTTCTATAGAAGAAGAGAAGGCCTTTACAACCAGAGGATACACCGACGGTTCAAAAACAGACAGCGACGATGCCGGAGTTCGCTATGCCATTTCTGCAATGGGAACGAAGTACACCATCGGCGGATCAAGGTTGCGACTGAGTGCTCGGTTTTTCAGTGCAAATTAGTGGCAATACGAGAATGTTTGGCGTATTTTTTATAGGAATATAGACATTTTCACCGCGTGTTCAGTCGTTTCAGACAGCAAAGCGCCTTAAAGGCGCTAGCGGAAATGAGAGCGCCGACTCCTTGCAGCTGGAGGTTTGGACACTCGCCAAGGAGGTTTCAGGTTCCATGAGACTGTTATTCCACTGGACCAAAGCACATGTGGCACACCAGGAAACGAACGGGCTGACCAGTTTGCAAAGGAAGCGGCTAAGCTGAAACATCCCCCGGAGTTCGGTACAATCCCGAGGTCACTGGTAAAGGGAAGGATTCGGGCCCGGACAAACGCAAAGTGGAGCGACAGGTGGCAAGCGGCACTACAGGGGCTTTGGCTAGAGCATTCATTCCTACGCCGGCAGCAAGCGAGTCTGCTGATGAATTTATAAACAGAAACACCGCGCAATTTATTACGTGTCACGGAAACTTCCAATCCTATCTCGTAAGGATAGGCAAACTGCAAGACGAAGCGGTATTGTGCGAGTGCGGAGAAGAAGAGAACGCCCAACACGTGCTTCTGGACTGCCCGTTGAAAGAGCAGCGCCGATTGAAAGAGCAGAGGTGTCTCATCAAAGACGGACTTGTGTGGCCGTGGGCGATGCAGGACATTACAAACTTAGCGGAGCAGAGAACCTGGTGGAGGGCGTTCTCTGCAACAGCGGTGGAAAGTTTGCTTATCTCAAGGCTTAGGCGAAGGCGTTTATATCGCGGCTCGAATAAGCGCGGTGCGAACTATATGAAATTTAGGTGGCATAGTTGTAAGATAATAAGATAGCGTGTTATAGTGAGAGGGGTGCCAAAGTGTATCAACTGGCATCACTAGGATTAGACTTAACTAGCAGTAAGTTAAATAGAGTGTTTTCATATTCTGAATCCGGGGAGACCCTGTCGCCCCAGATAACCCGTCCTGACTCGGGTTTTTCGTGGTTTTCCCGCCCCTATGCTTGCACAAGCACTTTTTTGATTATTTTTAAGTTCCGAAAGCATTGTTATCTATCGGCACGCATTCTTAGTTTGGATTGACACTAATATCAGTGTTTCGCTAAAGAAGGTTACTAATTAGGTCTAATACTGTCGTTTTTGAAATTAATGTTGATTTTATTGGCTATAGTAGAGATTTCTCTTTGACCGTGACCCGGCGTAAATGTTAGTTGACTGGTAGGTGTAACGCTAATACCACCTTACAAAGAAATTAGAAACTTTAGGCGTTTTTGACAGGCAGCTCTGTACAATTTCTAGTTGTAGAGGCCAACAAAAATCCTATAATCCGTGGCGTCAATACTAGTACACAGCTAAATAGTAAATTGGGAGATAAACTTCTGAATGGTTAGCACCTGAGAATTGTGGTGTACGACAGAGTTTTGCGCAAAGCACAGATCGTTGCAAATTGTCCAAAGATTTCAGTTCTAGATTACTTAAAGTGAGTAGTATTTCGCACGGGATAGACATAGGTCATCATTTATTATTTTTTTCTTTAAAGTATCTGGTTGAATATTTTGACATTGGATAAAGTTTGTTCTTGTAAATCTGACGGTAGTACCATTCTTCATCTACTGTATCATTCTTCTAAACTGTCCAGCTGCTCCTGGACTCGACGTATTGCCAGACATTGTTGACTTTGACTTATTTGGCTAATATGACTAAGCCCCTAACCGTTTTTTTTTTAGAAAGCTCTGGCGTTGGAAGGTTGGTGGCCTTATAGGCGCTTCCTAGATAACAGAAGCTTAGTTTACCAGGCACGTTTAGCATTTGCTAAATATGCCAAGGATGGTGGTGATGTTTGATCGATAGAACATTAGCCATGCCATCACCTAAGCGTTTTCCGTGGCCGCTACTATATTGCTGACAGCCGCCATTTCTGCCCAACCTTGATGTTCTGGCTGCAGCGAGATGTTGGTTGGAACTGACGTGTGGTTGGGGTCAGCAGGAGCTTTCCCGTTGGTCGCTGAGGCGTAGCTGCGCCCTGGAGCGGTGGTCCTCTATCGTGGCGCTGGCTTCGAGAACTCGAGGCATCCTCGAAAGCTGGCTGATTGGGACCCCTGGCATTAATTGGTTTACTCCGAGGCTTTTTGCACTCCCCGGAGTGATGGTCTTGTCCGCTCTTAACATATTTGGAGCCGGCGCGACAGCAACGCTGGGCTGCAGCGCCGGCGTCTATAGTAATTGGCTCACTTGTTTCTTTTCGTGTGGCTGCCCCACCGTTAAAACCACATGAAAAACACCTCGCACGTTCAAAATGGTTTCTTCTTGTCGCTTCGCTCGAGCCCCAGGAACATGAGCGGCATGGATCGGCGGTTGAGACGCTTGCTCATCCTCTGCACCGTGAGGTTGGGGATGTTCTTGTCCAGAAGCTCTTGTTTGTATCTCCTCCTTGAGAACGTACTCCGGGACACTTCGCATGACGGGCCGTAGTAATTTGTTCTCCTTGAGTAGGTGGAAATAGTGCCACAGCTTGGCCTCGTCGAGGATGCGCGTCAGATACCTGTAGTCGGTGGACGTAACGGTGTAGATGGATATTCCATCGGCCATGTTTTCGCTTTGAGGAAACCGGCGCTCTTGAATGGCTTTGCGCACGGTCGGTCAGGCTTTTTTCCACAGGATCACGGGCGGGATGCGTTCCCGAGGGGGAGCATTGGATGGGTGAGGGCTGCAGACCGCAGGCTCTTCCTGCATCTTAATTTTTCGAAGTCACTGAAGACGTCAAAAGGAAACGGTATAGAGAAGTAGTAGTAGCTCTTACGTTCCGTTTTTATTTATTTGCTGAATTTTCACATCACTTTCGACTTTTATTACGAGGACTCCATATAGTTCCTTTGAATTTTTTAGGAAGCTCACCGTCACGTTATTGTCTTTCGCTTTCCTGTATATTCAAAGCCCCATTTTTTGACGTTCTTCTGTTTCTTTTGGATTTTTCCGAGTTTAGTTTTTACTGGCGAGCTGGTAATAATAAACGACTTTTCTTATGTACTCTCCTTCAATTTGATTTTCTTTTTAAAGCTTTGGGGAAACTCCGGATGTTTTTTGGTGATGGATAGGAAACTTCAGTTGTCGCCAGTCACTGGAAATAGGGAACTTTAGAACCTAACTCTTCAGGAGATTGGATTTCTTTTGTGAAAGGCCTGTCGGTAACAGCAGCTTCTGTAAAATCAGCATCCGTAAAGATTGGTTATTGAAAGAAAAAGTGTTTATGAAACCATGAATCATCATGGGCCACATTTATTAAACTTGCATTGTCGTAGAGAGTAATTGACTTTCCTGGATGATCCCGCATCCAAGTGTCAGTTGCACTATTATAGGCCTCCTTGAATGGGCCAAAAACAGATTTATCTATGGGTTGCAGCTTATGGCTACAGTGAGGCGGCAGTGTTACAATTGTGACCCCTATAGTACAAGCTTTGTCACTAACTTCGATAGACACAAATGAGTATCTAAAGTTGTCATAAATCAGCAGGCTTGAATTTTCTTTTGTGGTGAGTGATAAACTGATAAAGTGGTTCATCACTTTTGGAAGTAACTCGGATGTCAACTAGCCTGAAGAATTTTCCAAGCCCAATGTCCCATAAGATGCATTTAATAACACAAACAATGGCACTCGTGACTAAAATTTTCTTTTCACCACTGGTGCAAAAACTCATTTGTTTAATCTCTTTTTCTGCTATGGTTTTCTTGAGATTTTGAACAGTCGTTGCGCTTGTTCCATCTAATATATATATTCTTGATGGATTCATTAAGTTAGGATTTTTATCAAAAACTTCTTTCAGATTAGTAAACAAAGTTTCGACAATGTGTACCAAGCACGCGTATCCCACTGTGTACTAATGTACGGAATTCTATAACATTCAACAATATCAGGAACAACATCGACGATATTTGGAAAACGATGACTTATTTTTATACCTAAGAGATCACCGTAGAAACGGAAAAAATTAAGTAGCAAAACTCACGGTTCGGTCCAAGTCAACAAAAATCCAATATTTCCATATAAAAAAAGGGAGGAAATTGAATAACACAACACGCCAACAGTCTGCAGCCGTATTGGACTGGAAACAGTGGTCGCTTTGACAGCACTAAATGGAAATGGCCCTGAACGGTTAATTCTAATAGTGCGCAATATTTGAATAGCATTCCACTATGTACCACTCTCCCCTAAAGTTTACCATAGAACTAGAAACGAATTGCAGGGTTGCTTTCTTAGATGTACAGATGTTTATATTGGAGATTGTACATTTACAACACACCGTGTACAGAAAGCCCACGCATACGGACAGATACCTTTACGAACAATCAAATCACCATCCAAAACTGGTAGATCGAGCACGGTTAAAAAATTAGAAGTGATTCCAAGCACATCCAATCAAAAAGAAGCATTGCAAAGAAGCAACCAATGAGATATGTAGTCTCTTCATCAATCAAAGTGGAAAGGTGAAAAAACAAATTTCCTCTGTTGGTAACAGCAGTGCTGCTTTAATTGCCCCCAACAATTTAGCATAACATGTAAAAATAGCCAACCCGCCAAACCGGATCAATGAAACGCATTTCGTAGGAACCGCTTTTTACGGCCTTTTGGCGCGCGAGCGGCCAGTCTCACTGCAATCAATAACTCGAGGGGCGAAATGCATGCGTTAAAATGTGGGCCTCCCGCCGCGCTCAGTACGTGACTGTAAACACCGGACGGATGGGTCTGCCGCAGCGGCCCGGCCCGGAGTCCTGTTGCCATGGGTGGCCTGCTCGTCGCGGCTGCCCTTCTGGGCCTAGCTACCACGGCCAGATGTAAGTGGAACTCGCAGAGGTTGCACACGCTCGCGTTCTTGTTCAAGGTGAGGCTGACATCGCAATTTTCGACAACACCGACGGTGTTCCCACGCCAGTGCCTGCAGCAATCGAGGTGATAGACGGCAGAAATTTTTCTTTACTGTGCAAGACGAGCGGCTCGGGCGTAAAGGTAGCATGGGGCCGCAAGGGGCGCGGGCTGAAGTATGCGAACGCCGCCGATTAGCGGCAACTGGATGACATGACTTGGTGGTTTTGCAGGACTCCATTTTCGTCCTACTTGAACTTTACACCAACAAGGGTAGAAGACCTAGGAACTTATTTTTGTGTCAGTCTAAAATACAAGACCTATAAACATATTAATATAGTAATGAAGCCTTCAAATACTCTTAATGTAGATATAGTAAAGGACAGGTGGAAGAGGGCTGATGGAGCAGACTCCTGTACGTAACCATCGAACAATCAAAAAGTGATTTAACGCAGTATTACTTTTAGCTAACGAGTCTTCCAAGAGTTTTACATTCAGCGTTAGCAATACATCTAGTAAGTATTACATACTTGTCTGAATAGTTTTGTTTACCTAATCAATTTTTAAGTTAGTCCAATTGGATCTACCAGTGAGTACGATAGCATCTACTGGAACCATGAAACCTTCACGTTACGTAAGCTTATACACTTTTACTTAACTTTTAGGCAAGTTTTGTTTTATTTACAGCTTCGGACGTAATATACTTCTTTAAAAAGAACTCCTATGAATATGGTAAGCTTTTCCCTTTGACTTGCTAAGTTTGAATTTAATCGTTTCGATACGGTAAATTAGCAAGCATCCCGAGATTAACTTTAGAAGTTAACACTTATTTCATAGTGATAGATATTCCCGGGCTTCTTATATTTTCTTCCTGATTGTCTAGCAGAAGAGTTCTTCGTATGCTTTTCTTATTGGTTGTTTGCATGAATTTGCTGTTGAATTTTGATAACTTAGATAGTTTTTAACAAGTAGAAGCAACAAAAAAGTGTTTTAATTCTTTAGAAAATTGTGGGCGATCCATTTAATTTAAAAAGATTTAAGTTGATTGTATAACGTCAGATTTGCTAAGTAGAACTAATAATACAAGCCTGCAGAATTTAGATTGTGTTATGTTTTTAAACTTTTGATAATGGACTCCTATGTAATTTTTAGCGCCGAATCCGAAAATGACCTTTATTTATTTCCACCACATCAGGACTTTTTGCAAATAGCAAATTTCATTGTAAAAACTCGAAAAACTGCGAAAATATATTTTTTAATGGATCTGCTTATTTACAATGTACTCAATTACAAGTAATACGTAAATGTTATGTGAAAAAAAAGGGTTCGGCCAATGCCAGTTTCCCCAGGATTTCACACTACACCTGGCTGATTACAAGGCCATTGTCTTTTCAGTCTTCTGCTGACGGTCGGCTGGTTGCTCAGCTGATCAATGAGATAATTTGTATGTCCTGGCAACTTGTTGGTATGTTGTTTCGTAAGTCGCTGGATTTCGTTGATTACATATGATATCCCCAGATCGTTCTGTAGACCATGGAGCACTGGTTATTGATCTAAGACTCTTTGATTGGCATCTTTGTAGTATTTTGATATGGAAGGCTTTTGCGCAGCTCCACAGTTGTTCGAATAGGTTTAATAATGATTTTATATAAAATAAATTTATTAAACAAACAGTTGGGATTGTCTGCCGACAAGCCAGTTTATTTGTTTGGTCCATTTGCTTTGTTTTGGCTTTGATATATGCACTCCATGTTAGTTTCTGGTGTGAGCATGTTTAGAACCATGCTATCTTGGTTGATGAGTTGGGTAAACATTGCTTTAAATTCCATGAGGAAGTTAGAAAGCATTTGGTTGATGTTTGTCTATTGTTCATTGTTTAGATGGTTACTAGGTCTTTCTTCAGTTGCTTGTGAATAGATTGGTCGGTTTTGTATAATATTTGCGGCTTCTTTGTTTATGTTGTGCGTTGGTGGTCCAATTGGTGGGAAATTTATTACATTTAATGGGGCTTTTTATTTGTAAATCCCCTATATGATATGTTTATAGCTCTTTGTACCCTTTATAGGGCGCATTTGGCTGGAGTGTTCGAGGATTTCTTGCATATGGAAGTTGCATGCAAAGGGTTTGTTAGAATAAGTTTTTGTGTAGCTGTAGTCTTGGCACCAAATGCTCTATGATATCATCATCATATATCATATAGCTCCTTTGTTGGAGCAAAGGGCGCCCTTGTTGGGGCGTTTCATTTGCTTTAGCTTTAGACTTCTTGTGGTGAGATAGCCAGTCTCACTGTCTGGGGTCCGTTCCCTTGTCACAATCTTTCCATTAGTTCCTTCCATTTTTTCCTATCTTTTGCTATTCTTTTTGCTTGGTTCCAATTTAGGTCTACTTGTTTTAGTTCTTCTGTAATTGTTTTTTTCCAAGTATTAGTTGGTCTGCCTCTCCTTCTTTTTCCTGTCCTATTGTACTCCAAGGCTTGCCTGGTTATATTTCCTATCGGTTTTCTAAGGGTGTGACCAATCCATCCCCACTTGCGCTTTTTTATGGTTATCTCTATTCTTTCCTCTTTTGTCATTTCCCAAAGGTCCTCATTACTGGTTACTTCTGGCCAGAAGATTCCGCAAATAGTTCTGAGGCATTTATTTATAAATGTTTGCAGTTTCTTATAGTGTTTTCTGTCTTCTTTCCAGGTTTCTGTTCCATATAGTAGTGTACTTTTTACATTACTGTGGAAGAGTCGGAGTTTTGTTTTTCTGCTGATATTGTTTGACGTCCAAATTTTAAATAGTGAATTGAAGGCTTTCTGTGCTTGTCCTATGCGTCTTTCTATATCCCTCTCTGTGCCTCCTTTGATTCTTATTATGCTTCCTAGGTAGCAGAATTCGTCTATTTCCTCTATCTCCCTTCCCTCTAATTGTATTCTTGTATTCCCCATGTTGTTTTTGGTTAGTAGTTTAGTTTCGTTTGAGTTTATTTGTAATCCTACTTTCCTAGCATTGTTGTTTAGTTTGATCAGTTTTTGTTGCATGTGTTTTTTATTTGTTGTTATTAGGCAGATGTCGTCCGCAAACTCTAAGTCCTCCAGTTTGCCAAATACATTCCAGTTTATCCCTGTTCTTTTGTCTTCAGTCCTCCTCATTACCCAATCGATTACTATTATAAAAAGGAGAGGGGAGAGGATGCAGCCTTGTCGCACTCCTCTTTGTATTTCAACTTTTTGGGTGAGTTGTCCTTCATGCTGTATGTATGCCGTGGAGTTGTCGTAAAATAGTTTTATTATTTTAATGTATTTGACTGGTATGCCGTATTGTTCCAATATTTTCCACATTTCTTCTCTGTCTATTGTATCGAAGGCCTTTTGAAAATCGATGAAATTTATGAGGATTTCTTCTTCAACTTCGGCTGTTTGTTCTAGGATAATTCTTAGGGTGTTGATGTGATCGATACATGTTCTATTTGGTCTAAACCCTGCTTGATTGTCTCTCAGTTTTATATTTATAGGGTTTCTTAATCTTTCTAGAATTATTCTGGTCATTATTTTACTTGTTGTGCTGAGCAGGGCGATCGGTCTCCAGTTTTCGCACATTGTTCGATTTCCTTTTTTGGGTATTTTTATTATTATACCTTCTGTCCATTCCTTTGGTATTTGTTCTTGTGTCCATATCTTGTTTAGTAGTATATAAAGTAGTTCAGTTGAGTAATTTGGATGTATTTTTATTAATTCTGCTTGGACTCCGTGTATCCCTGCTGCTTTATTATTTTTTAGTGTTTGTATTGCATTCCGTATATCGGTTTTAGAAATTTCTTCTGTAGGCAATTCCAGTGTTCCATGTATGTCTATTATGTCTTCTATTTCTCTATTAGTCTTTGCGTATGCTTTGTATATTTCGGTGAAGTGTTCTACCCATCTGTTTTTAATTTCTTCTTGTGTGGAGAGTACTTCTCCATTGTTTCCTTTTAATTTGGTTGACGTCATTTTGTTTGGTCCCACTAGTTTTTTTGTTATTTTGTGTAGTGTTTTGGAATCATGCTTCCTGGCTGCCTCTTCCGCTGCTCTAGTCATGCTGTTTATGTAATTTCTCTTGTCTTGTCTTGCGCTCTTTTTAACTTCATTGATCTCTTTGGTATAGTTTTCTTGCCATATTTTCCTCCGGTCTTGGTTTTTCTCTATTAGGAGTTTTGCTCTTGTTTTTCTTCTTTCCAGTTTCATTTTTGTTTCATTTGAGATCCATGTTTTATCGTGTCTTTGATTATAACCTATTATTTCTATTGCTGTTTCATTTAATGTGTTTTTATAAGCGTTCCATATCTCTTCAATAGATAGTATCGATGGGTCCATCATAGTGCTGGCTTTTCTTTCTACAGCTTCTTTAAACTTCTCTTTTATTTCTGGGGCGTCTCATTTATTTACGTTAAGTTTTCTTCTTTTTGGGTTGAGTTTATACTTGGCTTTTATACTGATTTTAATTTTTGCTCGAACTAGCGCATGATCTGATGCGCAGTCTGTTCCTCTCATAGCTTTTACATCTTGCAATGTGTTTCTCCATTTCTTTTCCATGAGGATATGGTCAATTTGGTTGTGAGTTGTTCCATCTGGTGAGGTCCAAGTTGTTTTGTTGATGTCCTTATGTTGAAATAAAGTTCCTCCTATTGTGAGGTTGTTTAGGGCGCAGAATTCTGTTAATCTTGTGCCATTATCGTTTGCCTCACCTATTCCATGTCTTCCCATTACATTCTCCTTTCCCTCGTAGTCTCTTCCTACTTTTGCGTTCATGTCACCTATCATGATTACAATTTCTCGGGTATATTTAGTTTTTAGTTTCGTTATAATTGTCTATATTTGGTTATAGAACATATCTTTCACTTCATCTTCTTGCTGGTTTGTTGGGGCATACACATTTATTATGATTATGTTCCTAAATTTTGCTCTAAATCTTGCCCATATGATCCTTTCTGATACCCCTTCCCATTCTAACAGTGCTTTTGTTGATTCTTTATTTAACATTATTGCTACCCCACGTTCTTTGTATGCCTGTTCATCTTCGTAGCCTGAGTAAATAATGGAAATGTTGCCTGCTAACTTTCTCTGACCCATCCCATTCCATCTTGATTCGGCTATGCCTAATATACTGATTTTGTATTTTTCCATTTCATTTGCTATTTGGTACGTTTTTGTTACTTCTGCCATAGTTTTAACGTTCCAGCAGCCTATAAAGGTTCTGGTTCTTGTGTCTAGGGCTGTTGCGCTAGTATTTGCTTTCCTTTTTCTTCTTTTATTTTTATTCTTTTTATTTTTAATGTGTCTTTATAAACTAAACCTAACTTTTTTTCTACATTTGCCTTATACTCGTTATCCTTGTTATTTGCCTTTGTTGTCGTCAGTTTATCCCTTGTATTTTGCTCTATTAGTTTTTTGTTCTTTTGACTTGTGTGATCATCAATAGTTTCTCTTCCGCTGACGTACCTTCGTTTCTTAGGGCTTGGTTCTGGTCTTCTGGGGATCTCTCGCTGGCAGTTCTTCCTTTCTTCTTATCTAAGTCTGTGTTTGTCTGTGTTCCTTCCATGTTTCCCAGTGTTTGTATTGTTGTTTTTGGTCTGTTTACGTTATCTCCGTCTGACTGTTCAGGTGATTCTACCATTTGTAACTGTTGTAGTGTGAATTGGTCTCCATTTATTATTAATGTATCATTTTTCATAATAACATGATGTCCTTTGTTTCTGATTTCTTTCATGTAGTTCTTCAATTTCCTGCGTATTTCTTGCATTTCTTTGGAGTAGTCTTCTTCTATATAAATTCTCGTTCCCTTTAGTTTTTTTGTTGCTCTTAGGATTGCCAATTTCTTGGTCCAGCTTTTTAGTTCAACTAAGATTGGACGGACTTTATTTTTGTCATGTGGTTTCCCAATTCTTCAAATATCCATTATCTCGTCTTCCATGGATGTTGGCAGATCCATGTCCCTTAGAACTATTCTTATTTTCTCTTTTAGTATGAGTTCGCTTTCTTCTGAACTTTCTTCAACTCCGTGTATAATTATATTTTTCTTTCTTGATTCTTTTTCTAGCATAGCTATTTTCTTCTCTTGTTGGTCTATTCTAGTCTCTATCTTTAGTTGGTTGTTTTCCTTCTTTACTTCTATTATATTCTTGTGTATTTTATCAAGTTTCGTTTCCACTTTTTCTATTGCCTTTAGTTTAGAATTTATATCTTCTAGTATTTTTTCCATTTTGTGTTCTTCCATTCTGTACTTTGTATTTCGTATTTACGCGCGAATTTCTGTGTCCCTTCCGTGTTTTATTTTACGTTTTTGTTTTATTTTCTCTTTTATTTTTATGGTAGTATGAGTTTTATTTAGTTTCCACTAGTTTTAAACACTATGTTTATGTATTTTTATTTTATTTCTCTGCGATTTAAATTTGCCTTGTGTGTTGTTTACGTTTGGCGCGGATAATACGCGTCCGTGACCGCGCTTATCACTTCACCTCGTTCGAAGTTTGCCTTCTCTTATCTCTCTCCTCGATTCAAAGTTTATTTCCCTGCTATTAATTCTAATCCTACCTTAATTTCTACTAGTATATTGTTTCTTGTCACACTTGTTTTACTTATCCACTCGCCACTTTATACTTATTTCGCATTTAAACGCTCGTTTTTACCGATATTATTCGCCGCAAAATAATTTGTAGCCAATATGTCCACGCACAGGACCGGACTCCGCTCTATGATATAGTGTATGTTTTTCTGGGTGGTTCTATAGAGACTATTATGTTACTTATACAGAGTGATTTATACCAGGAGAAAAAAAATGAATATTCTTGCTTGAGATTGGATTGTAAGCAAAATATAGGAGATAATTTTTTTCCTATCAGCCTTTATTTTGGAGATATCGAGGTTCAAACTTTTGAAAATATAATTTCAAGTTTCACAAAAAACTAATAGTAGGCCATATGAAAACTTTACTTAATCACTGTAACAGTTACACAGAATGAAAAACCATTACTTTAACTTACAATTCATGTTCGAAAGTCCACCGCCAGCCGCGATGCAAGCCCGGTAACGTAAAACCACTGAATTTAAACTACAGCAAAATCTTGTTCATTTTCAATTTGAAGTGTAGCATTTATAATTCTGTCTTGTAATTGCTTTTTATTATGAATTTCTTTTGCATAAAATAGTTTTCTTACGTGGCCCCAGAAGTAAAAATGTAGTTGATTTAGATCTGGCGAACTAGTAGACCACTGAACTGAACCGCACCTACCCATCCACCTTCCATTAAAATGGTTGTCTAGCCATTCTACAACTCTTGCAGCATGCATTGGCGCACCATCGTATTGATACCACATCACGTTGCGCAATGCAATGAAACGTCTGCTAATAACTCGTGCAAGTGATTGTCCAACAATTCCAAGTAAGACGCAGCATTTAAATGATGTGGCAGAATTTGTATTGGCAGTAGACGACCGTTGAAAATCCCACACCACGTATTAATCAAAAATGATGTCTTCTACATGCGTGCGGATTTTTACTGGCGATACATGCTCATTTTAACAGTTATTGGTATCATCTCTGGTGAAAGTAGCTTCGTCGGACTTCAAAATGAAACGAATAAAGTTAAGATCTTCCCCATGTTCGAGAAATCATCTCGAAAATGCTAATATTTGTACTCCATCTCCTTGTTGTAAGTGATTCGAAAGTCAAATAGCCACTGCGAAAAGATGGGACTTCAAAATAGACTTAAAATATTATTTTCTTATAATTTATTTATTTTTTGGCTTACACTATTCATTCTTATAACTAAACAATTGAGGGGTTGAAGGAAAGGCGACCCCCTCATTGATCTCTTAATTTCTAAATTGTCACAAAATTAGTCTAAATTTCTATTTTAGTGCATTTTTAAATTAATTTATTTTTATTTATTTAATTAATTTTTATAAAGTACATCCACTCTCCCTCTTCACCCACCTTTAAGTACGAAGTAAGTAAAATACTTATAATTTTATTCCACGTGTCGAAGTTTCTTTGAACGACTCATGCTCTGCTTCGCGTTTTTCCTTTTATGTTCTCTATCGGGTCATCTTGATGTAACATTCAGCTATAATCAACTATCATCATAGTAGTTCACTTCCTTAATACCTTTTTTCGATTTCTTTGGTGTCCTAAAGAAATCTATCACCCATATCTTTGCTAACGGCACTCACGGAACAGCCTAAATTTTTCTTGTTACCCAAAAACCTACTACGTTTTTAAAGACTCTTCAGGTTTCTTTTTCTGCAAGTTTCATTTATTTCTCAAAATTATCTTTGGGAAGTTTTCTTTCTGTCAGGACCAGTAAAGACACCCACGTTTAATTTGGCGATTGAAAAGGCTGTAAATTTTTTCACAGATGTATTTAAAATATTTCCCTTCTTTTGGTAAGACTTTGACAAATTGCTTCATCAAGCCTAACTTGATATGCAGAGGTGGAAGGAGAAGTGTATTCGGGTCTATGAGAGCTTTTCGGAGTACATTTTCGGTTCCAGGTTCTAATAAAGCTCTCTTTGACCAATCCTTCTTTATCCGATGATTTAAAGGGAAGCAGGGGGAGGAGAGGGTTTAAAGATCCAATGCACCTCTTAAATATTAAAATAAATAAATAAAGAATGTAATAAAATAGAAAGTTAGGCTCATTTGTAGCAATTTTTATTAGACAACTTAAGGGGCCGATGAATCCCTTACGCCTCTTATCACAAGCCAAAAAAGTGAATACGTTATATTTATTTATTATAAAAAACAACTTTTTACGTCCACTTTTATAGTACCAGATTTTGGCAGTTTTCCGACTTTTTAGCAATTTTGAAATTTGCGATTTCCAAAAATCCTGACGTAATGGTAGAATGAAGATCATTTTCGAATTTAGCACTAAAAATTATATGAGAATCAATTATCAAAAACTAAAAACACAACCATTGCAAGCTTGTATAATTTTATCCTAGTTTTCAATAACTGGCTAGACCACCGGTTAACAAAGTTTCAATTAACACTCACAACACTTGATGACGGAACTCAAGTGAAAAGGGCATATCTTATTCGATTTTGATTGGCTATTCACCATATGGTAGTCTTGTAATGTTTTCCTATCAAAGAGAGAGTGTTTAGTGTTTCTCATTCAGTTGTTTGTGAGCATTTATTGCGTTCATATTCTGTTTTGTTTACATTTTTGGTGTCTCCCTCTTTCTCTCTTTCTGTTCTCGACTTTTTGACACTATTAGTAGAAAGATCATCGGCTTTAAGCTGCACTTAGGTTACCTTCTTAAAGATGTAACCCTAATAAAGGTTTACTAAGGGATCAAGATAGCGACAATCAACTGCTTCTACACAGTGCTCTCTAAAAACTTTTTCAAAAGACAGTTATTTTAAACTACAATAAAATTTAATTTGTGTACACCCCGAGTCATTTTACAATATGACGTTAAGTTAGATTAGATGAGGTCAAGTCAGGTCAAGTTTTTTCAATTAGGTTAGGTTTTTCAGTGTTAAGTCAATGCCCTTAAAACAAAAACAAAGCTGTCTGCGGGGAAAGTTTTTACAACCGTGTTTTGGGATTACAAATGGGTAATTTTTGCTGACTTTTAGACAGGAGTTTGGTGGTTAAAGTAGCCTATGCGCCAAAAGCGCTAAAATTTTCTTTAAGACAATGCTCGTTTTCTCACGGCTGCCAAAATTGGACCAAATGGTTTTAACGACAGTTGACTGTCTTTCGTACAACGCTATAACTTGAGTCTTTACAAATATCATCTGTTTGTACTCCTTAAGAAGGCAGCAGTTTAAAAGCAACAATCAATTACAAAAATTGTGATATGAAAAAGTTGTCCATTCACTAAATCAAATGCATCTAAGTGGAAAGTGTGTGGATAAAAATAGCCTTCTGCATTGCGTTATTACATCTAATTCCTATAATATATTGTTCCTTTATTTTAGTGGAAATTTCTAAGTGTGGCAGTCTTAGTGTTTCTCGAATAAAGCTGGTCTCAACTTTAGTTCAAAAGTTAGACAAATTTTAGTTTTATATGAGTACCATTAGTAATTTATTTTATATTATAAAGATAACATTACATACGTAAAGTGTATGAAAGACACTTTATAGGGATAAGACCACGCCTTATTTGCTTCTCAGATTTATTCTAAAGCAGACGTTTTTTTTGGAAATGTGTGTGTTCTCTCTCTCTCCCACTCTCTTTCTTCCGCCATCTCCTAATATGAGTGATTACATTTAAAATGCGAAGCTATTACCGACTCGTGATATTAATGTTTTTTGTGGAGTACCTCTGGCGCCATAAGATGGGCGAGGATCACACGGTAGCTTTCTTTGATGCCATTCCCCAGCAGTACAAAGATCATTGTCTTTAAGTTATGCTTTGGCGCTTGACCGCTTTTTTAAAGACCTGTCTGTAATGAGAGTTTACCGAAGGGCTAGGAGAGCGAAAACCAACTCCTTTCACGCAATGATCTTTAGAAACATTTCCAAGTAGTTGAATAATCGATGGTTATTTTAAATTAAAATGAAATTCAATTCGCTTCCATCAGGTGCCATCTCACAATACGGCGTTAGACTCTCGCGCAATCTTGTTACTTATAATTAATTTAGATTAGATTAGGTTGGGTTGTCAGGCGAGATCAACTCAGATCAGGTCAGGTAAGGTCAGATCAGGTTAGGTCACGAAAGATTAGGTTTGGTTTAATTCAATCAGGTTAGGTTAGTAACAATCCAAATATATTTCTTAGTGTTAAATATTGATTTAAACGCCATTGGGCCATAAACTTTACCTTAACCCTTTTTGTGTCTGTTGTCATAGGACATATATTGCTAATGCCTTTTTGGGGAAAATCCAAAGAGACATAATTTTTGGCATTTGATTCAACTCGGCAAGTGAAACCGCATGACATCAAGAACTCCCCTTTTATAAAAGGCTACCAAAAAGTATATTGTATTAATTATTTTCTAATGTCGTGTTATAGAAAAATCGTACGTATTTGCACTCCACGAATTAAAGTCTCGTGCACAGGAGTTATGCAATACCAAAATAACCGTTGCTCGAATTTGTGAGCTTATTGAGGGCAGTAAATGGCAAACAATCAACAAAGTAGTTACTTGTGGCAATGTCCAGTCAATAATGAAAAATGCGATAAAATTTTAAAAGGTGAAAGTCATCTTAATATTGAACAAAGGATTGCGCTACTTGAGACTTTTCACTCTCTGAGGAACGCAGTGATAGATTTTTTTCGTCAGATGGTGGATATTTACAATCACTATTACACTTTCGAATCCAAGAAAGTAAGGAGTGTCGAACGTACACTCATCAAAACTGCAACAGATTTAAAAAGTTCTTGCAGCCGCATTTTGGGATCCCAAATGTTTAATTTTCACAAAAATCTGCGACACGTCAATCAGAAGTGCGCTTCTTTTCGAAACGACGCTTGTTCCTATCCCTTATCATAGCTAAAGTCAAATTTAGATAACAGTTGTCTACTCTTCTTACAGCCCATAACTTTTTTTTATTTTTATTTTTTTTATTAATAATAAATGTACAGCAATCAGAATCTGTATTCTATAAGCTATAGTGCTGGCGTAGAGACTGGTAATAAGAGTCTCAGCGTATCCTGATGAGGCTTCCCCATTGAGAAGGCCTCTTGGTCACCTCACAGAAGGTCAGTCGGCCATTTTCGTTTCAGTCTTCGATGATATGGTACGTTTTGCACGAGCGGCTGTAGAACGATATTGGGGTGTACTTCAAGTTTATGATGATGTTGCTGGCTTCGTTGTTGAATTGTGTCTTGGACTGTTGGTATACGAAGGTCATGATGTAGCATGTGATTTAAGATGTACCAAGGTGCATCAGCGATTACTCGAAGGATCTTGGATTGTGCTCTTTGTAGGATAGCAATGCTAGATTTGCTGGCACAGCCCCAGAGCTCGATACCGTATGTTCATATTGGGATAATTACGGCTTTGTATATTAGAATTTTTGACTCTAATGACAATTTTGAATTTCTACCGAGCAGCCAACGCATTTCTCGCATTTTATGATCGATCTGTTTTCGCTTTTTAGAAATGTGGTCTCTCCAGTGAAGTTTTGCATCAAGATGGATACCCAAATACTTGACAGTGGTTGCTGGTGGTATTTCGGTGCTATTTATATACACTGGGGGGCAGGTGCCCTTTTTTAATGTGAAGGTTATGTGTTGTGACTTGCCTTCATTAATTTTTATTTTCCATCGTTGAAGCCATTCCTCGATTTGAAAGAGATGGTCTTGGAGGTTAGCGGAAGCTATTATCGGGTCTTCATGGACGGCTAAGAGAACAGTATCATCTGCAAACGTACCGATTGTGGTGGAATCAGAGATAGGGAGGTCTGATGTGTAGATTAGGTACAAGAGAGTTCCAAGGACGCTACCTTGAGGAACTCCAGATTTGATGGGTTGGAACTGGGAAATTTCATCATTAACTTTTGTACGAAAGAATCTATCACGGAGGTAGGATTTCAGGAGGTAGGAGAAAGGAGCTGCCAATGATTGTCTGATTTTGAATAAGAGGCCTTCATGCCAGACCTTGTCAAAGGCCTGGCTCACGTCTAAAAATGCCGCTGAGCAGTATTTTTTCTCTTCGATGGCTTCGTTGATGACATGAACTATTCTGTGGGATTGTTGAATCGTAGAATGTTCAGGGCGAAACCCAAACTGGTGGTCGGGAAGTATGTTAAAAAGAGGCCGGATGCGTTGCAGAAGAAGTCTCTCAAATAATTTTGATATGGAGGACAACAGACTGATCGGTCTGTAAGAAGAAACATCAGTTAGTGGCTTTCCAGGCTTAGGGATGAGAAGGATTTCAGATGTTTTAAGGCACTTGGGCCAGTAACGGGTTCGTAGAATGGCGTTAAAGAGGCATGTTAACATTACGATCCCTTTCTTTGGAAGTTCCTTCAGCATCTTGGAAGTTATCTGGTCAATTCCCGGTGCTTTTCGATTATTTAGTAGAGAGATTTTGAATTTGAGCTCACGAGGACTAGCCAGGTGTAGATTTGTTATTCTCACCATGTCATCATTATCGTCATCACGTGCAGGTGGCGTTATGAAGTGTGAGGTATCGCCAAAAGGAGTGAATACCTTGGTTAAATGTTGCGCAAAGAGGTCTGCCTTTTCGCGACTGCTTATAGCCCAGTTTGAAGAATGCACGTCTAGACGCAATGGAGTAGATGTCACTACAGGTTTTCGAAGTGATTTGATTGGACGCCAAATGGAGTTGTCGTGGCGGTTAAGAGAGGTAATGTATTGCAAAAAATTGTTGTCTCTCATTTCTTTCAGCTTTGTTTTTAGTAGATTACAGAGTTGATTAAAGGCTGTTTTATCACTAGGAGTGTGCGATCGATGCCACTTCACTCGCGCTTTTCGTTTCTTCGCTATTAGCAACTTTATTTCTACTGGGATGTTGTACTGTTGTTCATGGGCTGGTAGGTGTGGTGTAGCTTGTTTGGCAGCATCCTGCATGCTAGTGATTAGTGAGGTTGTTGCTGCTTCTATTTCTTCAGTTGTTTTGAGGCTAATATTAAGATGCACATGACTATTAATTTCATTTCTGAAGATATCCCAGTTCGTTTTTGAGTTATGGAGTTTAGTGGGCTTCTTAAAATTAATCGCAGAGGTGCTGATGGTGACAATAATTGGTGAATGATCAGAAGACAGGTCGTAGCTGGGCGCTATATCCGTATAAGTTGATGCTATGCCATGAACCACAAAGAAATCCAAAAGATCAGGGAGTTTATTTGGATCACTCGGCCAGTACGTCGGTGTGCCTGTAGATAAAAATGAATAATTCTTTTCGTGTAGGAGGTTTGCTAGCTCTCTACCTTTCGTTGTGGTGATACGGGAGCCCCACAGAGTGTGTTTGCTGTTAAAATCTCCCCCTACCAGAAATTTCGGTCCAAGTGTTTGGAAGAAACCTTGAAAATCGTCTTTTTTTAAGTTGTAGCGTGGTGGGCAGTACACTGCTGAGATTGTTAGTTCATAAGGCATGGTTTTAAATTTGATCGAGGTAGCTTGAGGATGATTTTTTTCATACTTTGGTAGTGCGAAGTGCTTGATTGTTGATTTTATTAAGATGGCAGTTCCAGCATGAGCAGTATCATCTGGGTGGTTAGTATGGTACAGGGTGTAGTAGGGTATCTTAAAGTATGATCTGCTTGTAAAATGAGATTCACTAATTAAGAAGATGTGAATTTGATTTTGATGGACAAATACTTGTATTTCATCTTTGTGTTGAAGCATTCCGTTGGCATTCTAATGTGCTATTCGGAGGAACTTAGCCATTACTTTAATTTAGATATTAGCATGGTTAGCATGTTTAAGACCATGCTATTTTGTTGTATGATCTGTTGGAACATGCCTTTGAATTCTTCAAGGAATTTATTCAGCGCTGTGCTTATGTGTTCTCCATTTTGTGTGGATTAGTTTCCAGAGTTTTTAAATGCATTTGCATAACTGTATGAAGGAAGCGTAGTTGTTTGATTTGGTTGGCTAAATTATTGTGTATGTTGTATTAGTTCTGGTTGTCGCAGAGGAGTATTCGTTCTGTTGCTTTTGTAATATTTGTGATAATACTCACAGCCTCTATAATTGGCAGGGTGAGGTCCGCCACATAAAGCACATGTTGCTGGCGTTTCCTGCTTTTTGCAGATTTTAGTGTCATGGGAACCGCCACATTTCACACACAAAAAGGGACGGTTGCAGTATGATTTGGTGTGACCGTACATTTGACAACGCATACACTGCGATATTTTATTGTCTTTTCTGGGTGGTTCGATCACCACTATTCTGTTTTGCAATCCTTTAATTTGATACACTTCTTTGTTGTTCGTTGCTGGCTCAAGATCCGCAAAGAACATTTTTAGTGGTTCTTTGGATTTCCCATGCTTTATGTTGACTACATTTGTGACTTGATGTCCCTTAGATTGTAGTTCATCTTTGATGTCTTGCTTATCAGTACTATGGTGTGAGTTCTTGATGACTATTCTATAGGCCCTTTCCTCTTTGGGCTGGTAGGTGTGGTGGACAATATTCTTCTCTTTCATAAACTTGGCAAGTGTTCTATACGCCTCGGGAGTAGTGGTGTTTATTCTGATACTATTATCTGCTAAAGATTTGGTAGAGTAATGTTCTGCTTGTAGTACTTCACTTATTTTGATGATCATGTTAGGATAATCTGCCACTCCGTGCACAAATATTGGTGGGGGTTTTATAGTTTTTGCTTCGCCTGGGCCTTTGTTGACTGGGGTTTCTGGTTCATGACTTGACAACACACTATACTGGTTGCTTGTCGTTACAGTCTTCTCAAAGGTTGGTTTTTTCCGTTTTACACTTCTTGCTACTACCTGCCAGGGATATTCGTTATTAGCGTCATCAGGCTCGTCATCAGTACTAGATAACATCCTTACAATTTTTTGACGATTCTGGTGTTGTTGGATCTGCTTGTATTGTTCTTGGTTTGGTGGGACAAAGTCTTGTTGGTTGTGAAAGGTAGGCGTCTGCATAATTTGATCGGGTGGCATTTGCGTTTGAAACATTTGCGTATTTAGTGATGGGTAATATTGTAAATAATTCGGTTGAGATTGTGGCATATTCACTTGAGAAAGTTGGCTGTTCATTGTTGGGACACCCTGTATAATATTAGTTTGTTGCTGTATGGGTTGACCATTATTATCATAACCGATTAGATTTCCCGAAGGGAACATATTTATTTTATTTTCACTATTATCAGTCCGCGCTTAATTTATAGAGTAAGAATAAAACAAAATAAAAAGTTATTCAATCAATTGTAGCACTAGATATAAATTTTAATGTTTAAAAATTGTTTGTATCAGTTTATAATTGTCGACACTTATCATAATAAACTTGGCCTGCTGGCTTTGATTATGCATATCACGTTACACTAGATATCCTACCAGAGCACGAATAGCACATCCTTACTCTTCAAGAGTCAAATGGGTACTAGCCCATAACTTGAGTCCTTATTTATCTATTTGGGTCCCTGAAAAGTACCTTGGGAGGATAACAAAAGCAACAATTCAGTAGATTAATTTGTACATAAATGACTCCAATACTAATCCATGCCTTTCTATCAATGTATTATAAAAAAATTTCTTATTCTCTGAATTAAATAGAAGAGATATGTGGAAAAATAGTCTTGCATATTGCATTAGCATATTTAGATTCGATCAAATATGCGAAGAAAGGTTTTATAAAATTTGACTTGCATGCTTAACTAGTGATTTTTGTCAAAGTTGATACTGATTAGAATACTTTGGGGAGAATTCCCATTCAAACAAAGCTACACCAATTAGTTGGTATTACCAATCATCAGTTGTTTCTAAGTGACTTACAATTTGGGATAATATTAGTTCTGTATGACGAAGTATGTTCTACTAAAAACATATAAAATATAAAAAATATTTTACAAAAAAAATTGATCGAAAAAACACACTTGAAGGTTGTATATGGCAGATCTGCGATCTACAAAAATTGTAAAATCTCATGACAAATACAGTAGAGGAGGGAGGTTTCATGTTTTAGATTTGTGATCATCTGTTTTAACTTACATTATTTAGCAAGCGACACAAACCCTCCCTCCAAAACTATTGTATTTTTTATATGAAAGCAATTTGGAAAGAAACGTCTAGAAATCATATTACTGCACGCACTTCACATTTAGCACAACCTTCATCTTCCACTTAGCACTGTCTCCTGAATTACTGCGTTATGGAAACGTCGCTATCCCTGATTATTTCTCGCAAATGTGCAAACTGAGTTTTCTGCCCGAATAGCTCTCGCAAATTGCATAAAATCTTGGGCCGTATCTTAGATGGGATATTTTAGTTTTTTTTTTTTTTTTTTGTTAAAATAGGCAGATCATACTCTTGCTTGTAAATTGTGATCTGAAGTATTTATAATAAAACCTTAAACAAAGTGGGATACAATCTATAAGGTCTGCAACAATCAAAATTTAATTTTCTTGGATAAGTTGCCCTTGAAGAAACATTAATTAGTTAATATAACGCCTTACTATCATACCATTTGGTAAGCTGTATCTATAACAGAAAATAAGTAAAATTATATGAAATACTAATATAGGGTGTGTCAAAAAACTTAGCACAGTTTGGTGGGTCGTTTTGTGTAAAGAAAGACATAACAGGATTGTAAACTCTTTAGTAGTTAATATGGCTTTGTGGAGTAAGCATCGTGTATTTTTATTTCCAATGTTTAAAAAATTGATTTCATGATAGCCACACAAAGAACCTCTTGAAATCACTTATTGATTGTAATGGAAATATTTTAAACAAAAAAGTTAGTCTGCTATATATTGTCAATTTGAACAACAAAAAAAACATTTCATGTATTTTGGGTCGTCTGATGATATTTAAACTATAAGAAACTCTATTTTAATTTCTTACTCAAAAATCTCCAATTCAACTCTATAAAATGATAGTAGTGCAAAAATTCAGCGTTGTAGATTGCAAGAGCTGTTAAGAATATTCTGTAAGGTTCTCATGTGTAATAAGAGCGTTATTCTCATTCGATGAGGTCTATAAACAAGCAGAATTTCTGTTATTAGGACAAAAGAACTTCTCAAAATTTACAGATAAAATTGTGGCGACGGTTTTGAAAAAAATATTTTTTACATAAATTGTACAAATTTGACCTTAACGTCCATGCAAATTTATCAATAGCTTTTCCAGTCTTCACCAGAATCAATTATTGCCCGGCATCTTCGAGGTATGCTTTCCACAAGATTTTTGACGCATTCGACCGAAAGGGACCACCAAATTTTTCGATATTGTCGCCAGAGCTGATCCAAATTGCAAGATCCGATTCTGCCTAGTTTTATCTTAATATTAGCCCACAAATTCTCGATGAGATTGGCATCGGGCGACTAAGTCGGCCAATCCAAAATGGCGACGCCATTTAACCCCTTCCATGAGCAACATGCTTTACTCCGATGTTTCGGGTCATTGTCTACCTGAAGAATCCGATCCTCGTCCACTTTTCCAAACCAACGTTTTGCGGTTGGAGATAAAGCTTTATAGTAAATTTGGTTCATTTTTTTGGTGTTGAAGTTGCCGGTGAATGGTATAAAGTGCCGAAATCCTTTTGTGAGACACACCCTCAAACATGGACCTTGACCGGGTGTTTTACGGTCCGTTGGGATAATCTGCCTCTCGTTGTCGTCCAGGAGCGTTTCATGATCGCAAATGCCCAAAAGGATGCTTTGCCAAAGGAATTACATTGCCCTACTCACGGCCTGAGCTTTTGCGCCCACGCGAGACGTTTCACGTCGTGTTTTTTACTCAACAAAGGTTTTTGCAAAGTGCTTTGCTATTATATGTTATTAGCCCGCAAATGCAGACGAAATAGTCTCGTGCGATATTTCAACACCTTTTTGTGTAAAATTTCGACTCGTTTATGAAGAGTTAAGTTAGGAAAACAAAGTGAGAATCATTTTCTCGACTTTTTTCGAGATTTTGCCAGAGGACCCACGATTTGGAAAGTCATCAACATTATGTACCGCCAAATACAAACTGCCATAATTTTCTCATATGACTGTATGAGTCATTTTCGGATGTGAGCACAAAATACAGCCTCATAGCGCGAAACGTAAGCGACACTTATTTTGTTTAACTTGCCACAATCTAGCTAAATCAAATGAACAGCTGATTTTTTTGATAAAGCATTTACGACAAACGTTCCTTCTACATTTACAAAAACGAAATACAAGGCTACGATTAACGTGTTGCTGATAATCACTGCCATGCTTTCATCTGACAGACTATAGTGTGTTGTTGCCTAGTTTGGTATCGTGGAACTTTATTTCTTTGAAAAGAAAGGCATGGAGGTTACAGTGACTGCCATTTATTACACAGAATTGCTCGAAAATTTTCTATAACTACAACTCAAAGCACTTTATTTAATTGATGTCAGGTTTTAACAGGATGGAGCTACAGTTCAAAACCACTCAAAGATGATAGCAGGCAACAATGCTCGATCTCACTTGTCAAAACATATCCCTCTAGATGAATTCAAAGTCTTTCTAGTTTACACTAATTATTTAAAAACATTCGATTCTTAAAGGAATGCTATTCAACAAGAAATAATCGCTATCTTTTCTAATACATAAATCAAAGTTATGCCGCATGCGCCTACTAAGAGCAAGAGTTGACCACGTAGTGCATGAAACACGATAGGTAGCGCAAAGTATCTAATTACTTTATAATAGTTTATGTTTTGGCCTATAACAAATCAACCGTGACATAAATCGAAAATATACTCCTATAATTCAAAAAAGTGAATAATAAATAAATAGTGCAAAAATTTTGTTCTTTTTTAATATAATAATTGCGTATAACCTTTGATTTTTTGTTGTTTGGTTTTGATCTCTAATATTTCTGATCATAGCTGACCTCGAAGACTAAAAATTGAGATTTATTCTTTTCGAGGTTTAAGAAACAATCGTTCTAAAGATGAAAATCAATTAACTCATATGTCAAGTATCGCACTGACAAACAGGCATATAAATAGACAAACATTTTAAAATCCGTAACTACAGTATTGGTCAAACATATATTAACATTTGGTATTCCCCTGTAACTTTCTGTGCTGACGAATTTTTCAAATTTGGGACAATATTTTGACACCTGCTCCACAATTATGTCAATGAACATTTTAATCTTTTCAAACACCTGCTGATAAGGGCGTGTAAATCACTGTAATCAGTAAAAATCGCCATTTGATTGCCATTTGAAGAACTCGAATTTTTTATTTCTTAAATAATAATGGTCATGTCAGGTATGGGTAAGTAGTCTGGCTCCGCAACATATCACCAGATATCCAGAAGGCGTTTGTCAATGGTCCTGCCCAAGTTGAAACTCTCCGTGAGTTTGTAGCATAGTTTAACTTTTAGAAGAGCACCACTTCCTATTTCCTAAAGCGCCGGAGGATCCAAGGTGTTGTGAAGAAGTCCAAAGCCGGTTTTGAAAGACTACCTCGAGACTATTTCACAGGAACATCATCTGCATGACCCGCCGATATTTCTCGCCAATCGTGTCACCTCCTGAATCAGAAAACCATCTGTTCCTACTATCAGACGTTGTCTGCAGCAAGCTGAACTTAATGGACGTCGTCCGGCCAAGAAGTTGATGATTTCGAAAAGGAACAAGAAGACGTGCGTGAAGTGGTTGCAGATATATAAAAACTGGACAAGAAAAACGTCGAAAAATGTGCTCTGGAGTGACGAAAGCAAATACATGTTGATTCGTCGTACTAGATTCCCATGATGAAGCACGGAGGCGGAAGTTTCATGATCTGGGATTATGTTTCCAGCCTTGGTACGAGCCCTCTTAGCAGAATCCACAGCTTTATGGATCGCTATCTGCATGAGCATATTTTTGAGAACATGATACGTTTACATGCCATGCAGAACATGTGCTTTATTTTTCAATAGGACAATGATCGATAACATCGTTCGAAGCATGTTCAGATCTGGTTCGCTCGCCATCGTGTTACCATTATCGAGAACCTCTGGACAGAGCTGGAGCGTCATCTGGAGCGATGGAGGGGGGTCTGCAAGGCCGGATGTTATGGAGGGGAGCCTTGGGAACAGGTTTCGACCTGCGGCAGTCACCTGCGTGCGTTAGTTGAGTGTGGACCACTGTTTTAGTACTCTCCTGTTGTGACGCCTCGTCGTCAGTTGCGATGGAGCGAAATTTGGAGCAGCGGAACGCCATTAAGTTTTGCTACAAACTTGAAAAATCAGCGATCGAAACTAAGGATATGCTTACGCAGGTCTACAAGAAGGATACCATAAGCCGTTCCTCGATATTGAGTGGCACAAGTTGTTTCAAGAGGAGAGGGAGCTCGTCCAGGACGACCAACGCGCCGGGCGTCCGTCAACCTCGCGAACGGACGACAATGTGCTGAAAGTTAAGCAACTTTTGAACTCTGACCGACGGTTGGGCATTAAATTAATTAGTGATGAGCTGAATCTTTCGTACGGGGCAGTCCAACGCATCAGCACAGAGGATTTTTCGATGAGAAAAGTGTGCGCGAAAATGGTGCCGAAAGTGTTGAGTGACGAGTAAAAAGAACTGCGTGTTGAGATTTCCCAAGAAATACTGAACTGTTTGGAAGAAGATGAATATTTTCTCGATAATGTCATCACCGGAGATGAAACCTGGGTCTTCCATTACGACCCGGAAACAAAACGTCAGAGCGAAGAGTGGCACACCTCACAATCACCCCGTAAAAATAAGGCCAGAATGTCGAAATCTAAGGTGAAATCGATGTTGATTGCATTTTTTGACCGACGTGGCATTGTCCATAAGGAGTTTGTACCTCCTGGACAGACTGTAAATGCAAGATTTTACGCGGAAGTGCTCATACGGCTGCGAAATCGGATCACACGCGTGCGACCAGACCTGGTGGGGAAGTGGAAGCTCTACCATGACAACGCGTCGTGCCACGGCGTGTGGATTGTGAGGGACATCCTGGCCAAATTTGACGTTTCCACGTCTCACGCCTCCCCCCCCCTACAGTCCTGATGTGGCACCGCCGGACTTCTTCCTGTTCCCCCGGATCAAGAGGCAGCTCAAGGGGCATCGTTTCAACTTGGTGGAAGCAGTCCAAGCGGCAAAGACGAGGGCGCTGAACAGCATCCCGGAGGACGACTTCCAGAAGGCTGTCGCGACCTGGAAGGCTCGCTACCAGAAGTGTGTGGATGCCCAAGGGGCCTATTTTGAAGAGTATTAGGTCGATGTACCAAAATGTTCAATAAATTTTTTTTAAAAAAATCAGTCCTACTACTTTTGGATACCACCCTGTATATCCAAGTCGAGGAGGAATGGCAGAACATTCTCCTCTCCTTCATATATACTCTTCTGGACTGTATATCTCGTGGGTGCCAAGCCGTCATTGATGCCAAGGGTTCTGCTACCAAGTTCAATTGTTGTTCATTTTCAGTTGATTCTTGGTGATTTGGAATTATTCCTGTGTTTTATATGTTAATTTTCGTTGTGTTAGAAACGCTTTTTTAGTTTAGTTTTTTCTAATCGGTTGGACCCTTGTGAAATACCTTAAAAAATATTCCCTGAAAATTTCAACATAAAATACAAGGAAACAAATAAGTTATGGCAAAGATATTGGAGGTTGATATATTTTTCACCGGTACTGTACTTCTTAAACCATATCTGTGCAGAACACATATCTGCTGACTGATTAGCCGCCATTTCTTGCATTTGAATATCACGGGTAGAGCTATCAAATTAGTCCTGGAACTTTACTGACAATGTGACAAATATTTTAATTACAACAAGAAAAGGCCGGTGAATTTAGTAGAAATGGTACAAGATACAAGAAATATTATATCTTACATACTTGTTTTAGAGTTTTGTATTTAAATAAAACGATGAATATTTTACTTTGGTAATAGTAGCTTGTGCCAGCGTGGTCCCGTGGTTGAGGGGCGGGCTGCGATGCTGACGGACCCGGGTTCAATTCTCGGCGCTCTCTGATGCCTGGCGGGTGGCCTACCTGCGTTCATTCGAACAAGGGGTAATAATGGCGGTCATCTTGGGCGCGGTGCTTGCCACATCGCCTCGCATCAGAGATGGTGCGCGACGACCGGGCAGAGAGAGAGCGAACGTATGAGAGCCTTAACCTCTCAGTTCGCAGGCCGTGCTCTCACGTGGGGCGTAGAGCCTTACCATTATTATTATTAATAGTGGCTTAGGAACGAATTTTCCACTTCATTTTGTAGTTTTTGGGGTACGAGTCGTCGATCCTTGTTAATTATTACCCATGCACTCTTAACATTTATTGGTATTCTATTTGCTGCTGATCTTCTCGGCCATCTCTAAATCGTTTGTAACATGACTTGATTCGAGTTGCACTCATTGCATCGTTTTTGTGAGTCTTCTGAACCAACCGAATAGTTTCTATGAACTTCGTGCAAACTTTCATACAGATTCATTGTTCTACATTCGAAATGCGACAATAACACTTATATACTCACTCATATGCGTCTAGTGATGTTCCTTTCATTTATACATGTGGATTACAGTCCACCCTCATTGGCTGCTAGTTTGACCTCAGTTTGTTACTTTTACAATGAGCAAATTTTTTTATTGTCGATTCTGTTCGTTTGCATATTAATTTTTGTTCGTTCTTTGTGCATGTGTTGGTTAATTAGTTTTCCTTATTTTTGTTACTCTAACGTTATATGCAATTTCACATTTTTGTAGATAATCAAGACTATACGGGTGAGTATAACATATATTTGCTTAGTTGATTTACTCGGTAAATTCTTACAGGCCAATCTTTCACCGCAAAAGGAGTCTTTTCTTATATAGGAGGTAAGACACTGAAGGTGTATTAAAGCACGGTCGCCTCTAATGGCTGCCTCAGTTATAGCAGCTGTAATCGCATTTATCCTGATAGTGGGCGGTTTACTCTACCGCCTCATGAAGCGTTTCGACCTCCTGCACGCGACGTCCCCAGAGCAAGCGCCGGCGGCGGAGCCGGCGTGCCAGCACCGCTCCTGTGGGCAGTACTGCACCCTCGCGGCCGACAATAGGCAGGAGACCAACCCTTACTGCGTTGTCAGCATAATCGAGGCGAGCTACCTGGACAGCGCCAGATTGCCACCGGCTGCAGGTGCCATCTCAAACACCGAGGGAGGGGTAGACCCGCCCCCCTCTTACGACAGCACAGTCAATAGTGGTGGGAAGTACGACTTGCCCCCTTCATATAGTGAGGCCCTAACTTCTGCTAGGCTGCCGTACAGCAAGGCTATTAACGTCCAGACCACGACGTTCGTTGAGAAGTGATGAGTACCTGATCGTGTTCGAGGTTGTTTTTGATCGTGAATGTTATAGATATCTATATAATATTTGAACTACTAATTAATAATAACTTTATTTAGTTGAAATGCGTTGGTTTATTCTAGTTATTTAGAGTGCTAATTAAAAAAGTCTATGGGACAGGAGAGTTGGATATTTTGAAAGATGGTAGTCTAATTAGTTTAGTGTTTGTGTTAGTGAAAACAGTGTAATACATTTTAGACAATCGTCACATTGTTACAGAGTATCTTTTATATCCTTCTGATATTTAGCCAAAATTATTAACAAGGCGTAGCGCAACGTCTGTCTTGTTGTCTATCTAATTAAAAAGTGAACCAAGTGTTTTTCGTTCTATTGAATTGTAATTACTATTTGTTCCTGAAATCGATTTTTCACGTAATTAGCACAATATCTTACATACATGACATTCAGCTCAGGCAGCCAAATATGGAAAGATTAGCATTAACTAAGATAAGAAATCTGGTAAACAGTTTGTCTGATAATAGTCATAATCCAATTGAAAACATTTACATGGTTTTTCCGAAAAATTTGTGCCAATTTTCATTAGATGGCATTGGAAAATATCTGAATAGGCCACACTATTTGTAAAGGTGATGTTTTATTTCATCTTTAAAAAAAGTTTCTTGGAATAAATTGGTTTGGGTCATTCCTGTACCATTTTAAAGATAGGAAAAACAAAGTATATGTTAAACACTTAATGCTTTCCAACTACCGTAAAGGCAAAAATGCCACACAAGCAACAAAAAAGATATGTACTATTTTTAGAGAAAGTTCTTTAGGCGAAAGAACCGTTCAAGAGTGGTTTGCTAAATTTAGAGCTTAAAGACCAACAACGCTCAGGTAGATCCTCCATCATTGACTATGAGCAAATTAAGACACTCATCGAGAATAACCTGTTATACATGATACGAGATTTAGCAGAGATACTAAAATATCTAAAACCATCCTCCAAGAGCTGGGTTACCTAAATCGGTACGATGTTTGGGCCAAGAAAAATTTGATGGGTCGCATTTTGATCTGTGATGCGCTATATAAATACAATAAAAACGCACCGTTTTTGAAGCAACAAGTGACTGGTGATGAACAATGTTGAGTTAAAAAAGTTTTGGGGTAAGCGAAATGAACCACCATTAGCTACCATCAAAGCTGGCCTTCATTCGAAAAAGTTATGCTGTATATCTGATGGGATCGGAAAGGAATCCTGTATTATGAGCTCCTACCAAAACCAGTCGGTATATTCAAATAAGTACTGTTAGCAACTGGACGAATTAAGGATAGCGATCCAGGGAAAACGTCCAGAATTAGCTAATAGGAAGGGCGTCGTGCTCCATCAGGATAATGCTAGATCTCGTGTCTCTTTGACTACCTATCAAAAGTTATTGGAGCTTGGCTGAGATGTGCTCCCCCACCCTGTATATTCACCAAACATTGCATCTTTAAATTTTCATTTATGTGGGTCTTTGCACAATTCGCTTAGCGGCAAGAACTTCAACAATTGGTACTATTATTGCATTACTCTATTCTCTGGGCATTTTGCATGTTGTCCATATTTCTGCAATTAGGTCGTAGATCTTCTTCTCCCGAACCTTTTCTCCATACTTTATTAACTCTGGCCGAATCTCATCTGATGCTGGACTTTTGTTGTTTTTCAATTTCTTGATGGATTTCCTAACACCTTCTAATGTGGGCAAGTTATTTTGTGCTTCTTCAAATTGTTCCAGTTCTGTCTCTATTCCTATGGCTTCTTGCAATTCTTCCTTTGTATTTTCACTGTAATATTCATGCCATCTTTTTGCTATATTTTTTCTACTCACCATTAAGTCTCCTTTCTTATCCTTGCACATCAGCAATTTAGGTTGGTATCCTTTTTTGTTTGTGCTTATTTGTTTATGGAACAGTCGCATATTCTTTTTTCAATAATTTTCTTCTATATTTTCTATTATTTTGTGTTGTATTTTTCTTTTCTTCTCTCTGAGTAACTTCTTAACTTCTATTCTTTTTCCTTTCAAATCTCTTCACTTTCACTAGTTTTCTTATTTATCATCTTTAGTCTTTCCTTTTTCAACCCTTCCAGTGCTACCTCTGCTTCTTTATCAAACCATTGGTTCTTTTGATCTGTCTCTCGTGGTAGCGTCTCTTCAGCTGCGTGGTTAATAGGTTCCTTCAAAATTTCTCACTTTTCTCTACATTACTTGTAGTTACCACATTTAGCATCTCTTCTAGTTACTTTTCATATTTTGCTCTGTGCTCATCGGTTTTTAGCATTCCCACTTGTATTTTCTTTAGCCGTCTTCTGTTCTCTTTTGGCTTATGTCGCATTTCAACTTTGACAATATTTCTGCCCCTCGACAGCTTCTAATGTCTGTGATTAAGTTCTGATGTTTTGCTTCTATTAATAGATGATCAAGTTGATTGACTATTTTACCATTCGGGGGCTTTCATGTTCCTTTGTGAATTTCTTTGTTCATCTTAAGAGTGAATATTAATCTTAGTTTTCTCTCCGCTGCAAAGTTTATTAACCTTTGACCATTGCTGTTAGTTTTCTGGTGCAGACTAAACTTCTATCACTGATAATTTCTTTCCTCTTTCCAATTTTAGAGTTGAAATCTCCAAATATCACTTTCATCATATTTTGCAATTGTTTATCAACTGCTCTATTTTTCATAGAACTTATCTTTAATTTCATCATCCGTATCCATCTGTGAGTGCATGCTCTTTATTATACCTATTTTCCTGTTTAATCCTCTTATTCTCAGGTAACTGATTCTTTCACTTATTGCTTTGAATATTCCTTCAAAATGTTCTCTACTTTTGCATTTGATACTAGAATCCATTCAAATCTGTTTTGACGTTACCACCATTTAGCATCTTAATCTTCTAGTTACTTATTCATATTGTAATCGCAAATTTGACTCTATCAGTTTTAACATTTCGACTTGTATTATATCAGGACACCAAAAAGTTGGTTTGCATTGGTCTTCGTGTGTTGTGTGTGTGTGCTGTATGTCGTCGTCTGTCAGTTACAATATATCTTGAGAACCGTACAGAGCTAGATGTCTTGATTAAGTTCTGGTATGTGTTCTTTATAGCAGATGATGCAATTTGATAAAATCGCGAACTTTGGTACCATTCGGTGCAAATCGGTCCAAAGCGGTCGCATTTAAGTTGAAGATTTCAAATTTGAGAATTGATTTATTACAATGAGATGAATATTAATTTAAAATAGTTGGTAATACTCCGAATTGCAAAGTTTTAATTATACCTGTTCAGAAAATATTTTGAAATTTAGTATTCTGGATAGACTCAAACTGCAAACTATCACAATGATAATTTCTTGATCCGAGTCAAATCAATAAGTTATAGACGATTGAAATATCCAAATGGACTCAATCATACACTCAATCTACCGGGCCGACTGCAGGACTGCTCTATTTCTTCTAGACACTTAGGCTTTAATTTCGATCACTCGCACGGTTATCTTCTGTGACGTAGCATACACGTTTATATAGCTTATTTTCTTGTACTGTTTTAATCACTTTATTCTAGGACTACCTCGTCCTTTTAACTTATTGCAGTTCTGACAGATGCAGCGCAGGTTCTCTATATATATGCATATATGATACTATAATATCCATATCATATATCTGTATATATGACGTGCACACCATATATAGGATAAGGATAAGTCGTTTGATGTCCTACACGTATTGTCTTTTAAGTTTGTTTCTTGTAATGCTTAAAGTTCTATTTGATATATCAAATAGTTTGCATTGTTTTTCGAGGTGTTGTAGTGCTCTTTCGTAATTTAAACCTGTTGCATTCCAAGGGCCCATATACCAGTTCCTTTTTCTCATCTGTTGGTTTACTAGGTTAGTTTATCCCTCGGGGCCATTTATTTTATTTCCTTGTTTTTTCCTTTTATCATAAATCAGATTCGTTGCCTTGTTCGTCATCACTTGGTCGCCCTGACTGTTAACTTTTAGTAGTTTTTTGGATCATCCTCTGGTTCTGTCCGCTGTAGTGAGCCCTCGTTTTTGTTCCACTTGTATACTACGTTGTCCACTTTCAGTTTCTGGTACCGTATTCGTACTTGCTTGCCATCATTCTTTTCCTTTCCGGCTCTTTCCTTTATTTTGCTCTGAATCTCCATCTCTCCCCAGATCAGGTCGTTTTCTATTATTATTTTCGTTCCACGTAAATTTCTCTTTTCCTTCAACATTTTCATATTTTCCTCCCAGTTTCCCATTCGTACTATTACTACCTGTTTGGATTTGTCCCTTCCTACTTTGAAGGCTTCTTGTAATTGAGGTTTAATGCTCAGTTTTTCTTCTAATAGTTCTTCAACATTCAACACTGCCAACCCTTTTATTATAATATTTAACTTTTCTTTTCTTTCCCGGTTACCTACTTTCTCTTCGAGTTTCTTAATTCTATCTTCGAAAATTAATTTCTGTGCTTCCACTTTTCCGCCTCTTTCTGCCATTGTCCCTTAGCCTTTTTAAATTCTTCTTTTATCTCTTCATACTTTTATTATACTCCTCTTTCAGTTGTTCATTTAGCTCTTCATGCTTTTTGTTATATTCTTATTTTTATCTTCTACTTTTAATTCTTCTATTTTTTTCAACAATGCGTCGAACGCCATCTCTTCTTCTGTTACTTCCTGTTGCTGGTTTTCCTTTGTTTGTATGTTCTCTCGTTGTTGATGGTCTATTGGAAGGGTTGTTGTAATTCTGGCGCCAAGCGTTCTGTCTCCCACATCTCAAACTCTTCTGGGTTTTCTGTACACCTTTTCCTTTTACTTTTTATAAAATCTTTTAAAGTTGTGATGCTTTTCATTCTGGTTCTTCTGGTACTCTGATTTTTACTCATTTACCGGAGTTCCTCTTTTATAGGGGATAAAAGGAGACTTGTGCTATGTTTTGTTAATATTGTACAGAGTTGCTATTATCTTCTAGTGCGATGTTGTGTGTTGTTGACAAGGCGTCCCTTGTCTCCTCTTTCTCTATTCTTAATCAGTTGTATTGTTACCTTCCAGGTTATTAATTCTATGCCTCTACTAGATCTTCAACTCATAGTCCTTTTATTACCAATCCTGGTACTCCCTTTATCAGTATTCCTATTTCATCCACTATTCATTAATACTGCGTCTATAGATAAGGTCAACTTGAAGTCAATAAACAGTATGTATATATCTAAGTCGTGTTTGTGAGCATTCTTCACATTGTCAAATACAAGTATAACACATGTATGTGCATCTATCTGTATGCATATTGCATATATTCCGAAATCCTTTCCGTTGATATTGCCTCAGTAATTTTGCTTCTGCATGTATGTTCTAATCTGTTCTTAAAATCGACGTTAAAATCTTCTATGCAGTGTTTAATAAGATGCCTCTGTAGTTATTACAGTTAGCTGAGATCATCTTTTTGAAGATTAGCTAGCTACCTTGTAATTTGGCATAGATTCTTCTGTGCTATGTTTGTTATTAAGTTATACATGTTGTTACATATTTTACTCCATTTTTATGTGTTGTTGACAAGGCGTCCCCTTGTCTCACTCCTTTCTCTATTTTAATGCATTGTATTGTTTCTTCCAGGTTATTATTTTTGCCTGTGTGTTTCCCATAGTCATTTTAACCAATCTGACCAACTTTATCAGTATTCCTATTTTTTCCATTCTTATATTAATACTTCTCTATAGATAATGTCAAACGCTTGTTGGAAGTCAATAAACAGTATGTATATATCTAAGTCGTGTTTGTGGCATTTTTCAATTGTTAGTGTTAGCACATGTATGGCATCTATTGTTGATTTGCCTTTCCGAAATCCTTGTTGATATTGCCCAAATTTTGCTTCTGTATGTATGTTCAATCTGTTCCTTAAAATCGACTTTAAAATCTTGTATGCAGTGTTTAATAACAAGATGCCTCTGTAGTCATTACAGTTAGCTGCATTTTCTTTTTTGAAGATTGAGCTAGCAGACCTTGTTTCCAATTATTTGGCATAGATTCTTCTTTCCATACTTTGTTATTAAGTTATACATGTGTGTTAAAAATATTTTGCCTCCATTTTTTATTAGCTCATTGCTAATTTGGTCTGGGCCTGAAGCTTTATTTGACATTTTTTTGTAAAATCTTCATATGTTGATACTTCTTTTTTATTGTATTTTGTTTGTTAGGTCTTATTTTTCTTCGTTTAATCTTCCCATATTTTTATACAGTTTCGTGAAGTCTGCTTCTCATTCTCTTTTCTCTATTTTTGCGAATGCTTTCTTTGCTTTATTTTGTTGCTTTACGTATCCAAATTGTTTTTGTTATCTTTATTATGTTCTTCTAGCTCTTGCATCTGTTTATCAATCTGTTTTTCTTTTTACATAATTTGTTTATCTCTCTGTGTCTAGCTCCCTTTCATCTTCTGTTTGTACCCATATTTGCCTTGCTTGGTTCTTTTTTTTAAATTTTTTCCTTGCATTCTTTGTCAAACCAACTGTTTTAACTGCATGTTTTCTTTTTCCTAAAATCTTTTTCGTCGTATGTATTATTGTGATTTTTATATTTTGCCATTCCTCTTCTATACTGACGTTCGCCTTTATTTTTAAGTTCTTTTATAGTTTCGATATATTTATTTTTGACTTCCTATTTGTTGTCTTCTGACTTTTTATAATTTTTGGTGTTTTACTATTTTCATCTTTATTTTTGCAATTACCAGAATATGGTCGGTATCGACGTTTGCCGCTTTATACGACCTTACATGACTTACAATGTTTTTCAATTTGTTTATTATTAAGACACTATCTATCTAATTTCTTTCTGTTCCCCCTGGCATCATCCAGGTTACTTTATGTCGTTTTTTATGTTCGTGTTTGGTGCTTACTATGTATGTATTTGTCAGTGAAGCTAAATTGCATAACCTTGAACCATTGTTCTTTGTAATGTTGTGTACTGTTTCTTTTCCGACAATATTTTTATTATATTTTTCTTTTTCTATTTTTGCATTAAAGTCTCCAATCTTCGCAGACTTTAAATTTTTCATAAAATTGTTGTTTGTCTTCATCATCCGTTTCTTCAGTGGGTGCGTATACATTTAGTATTGTTAAATTAGATTGTTTTTTTGTATTCTTCCATTTATCGCTCTAAACTAAATTACATTATTTTTAAGTTTCCCCTTAAACTCGACATCGTTTCTTCGTTGTTGTTTCTAGCTTATCTTTTGCAGTGCCAATATATCAATTTGGTAACTTTCCATATCTTGTGCTACTTTATTCATTTTACCTACTGCTAGCATGGTTTTTATTTTTTATGTTTCGATTTTTATTTTATTTTCTCCCCTTGTTTATTTTTGTTTATTATTCATTGTCCTTTTTATTGCAGCTATTATATTTTTTCTTTCGTTAGATCGTTTTTTGCAAGTTAGAGGTTTTGTTCTTTTTCATTCCATATCTAGAGTTCCGCATCAATCCAAAGTTTCTTGAATTCCATTTTCACTTGCTGTCCGTGGTTCTTTTCTAGGCTTGCCCGCTTTCTGATTGTTGATTGGAATTATCTATATATACTTTTGTATATCTTAAATTGCTTTTTTGGTTCATGACTCATTTTTTGTCTTTCTTATCTCCAAATTTTACTATTACAAATGGTTCATAGTTATTGTGCGCTTTTATTATTTTCGTTTCGTTTATTACGTCTGCTTGCAGTTTTCTTTTAGGAATTTCCCTATTTCATCAGTAGCATTTTCACCTGTAAGCTTCAAGCCTTTTACAATTATATTTAGCTCTTTTTCTTTTTTTTATTGATTGTTTATTTTGTTTTCTATAAAGTGCAAACTTTTTATTTTTTTAGAATCTATATTTCCACTTTTAGTAGGAACTGTTCTTGTTTCAGTTGCGCTGTTTCTGCCCTTATTTCATCCAGTTTATTTTCTAAATGAGCACTCCAAGTTTCCATCTCCTCTAATTTGGATAAAATTTCCTCTAGTATTTCTCCATGTCGTTGTCTTTGTTTTCTTCTGAAATAAGCAGATTCAGGTAATTGCTTTTCGCTAAAATGTTTATGTTTGCTTTATTTGATCACCATTTATTACTAGGTTGTAATGTTAGTGTTAAATAGCATAAATTTCTGGGAATACAGGCCTGTTTCTTGTTTATTATTAATCGCGACCGTGAGCGGTCAGCTGTTCTCTTATCTGGTGAAGCGGGCTTTCTTATCAGCGCGTAAATTATAAAAGTTCAGTATTATGTTTCTCCCTAGAAAATCTAGCCAGCTACGCTTGGCTGCTATAGAGATGCAAGTGTTACGAACTTTCTGTAGCAATCGTTACTGTTCTGCAGCTATTTCTTCCGATGTTTTTTGTAGCCACTTGCTTGATTTCTTACTGCTATTTCTTCGGTGTCGCCTTGCTTCGTTCTCTGCAGCTATTTCGTCCGGTGTTCTTTGAAAATGTCATTGTCGTCTTGTTTGGTTTTTTACTTCAACTTCCTCCGGACTTCTTTCGGCACATATATATCGCCTCGCTTCATTTATTGCTGCCCTTTCATCCGCAGTCTGCTCACTTCTGCGTTGTCTCATGTAATTTCTGTGGTGCTCAGCTGTTTTTACCCGTTCTATACCAAAGAATGCTTATTTGCTTTTAAGCTATCAGATTTCTTAGTCCTACCACCTTCTATTAGTTTCCTAAACTAATTTATTATTCACTGGTTTCTTAGATATTTGAATTTACTTTTGCACAATTATCACTAACCTGTTTTGCTGTTGCTTTCCAGGACCGCACTCAGGTATGCAGTATATTCCTGGTGTATCCTGTGGATTTCTTGTATCCTTTGCTAATCGAAGCAAATCTCGTATCTTGGTGGTGGTAGTATACATGGTTTCCACCTTGTGTTTATCCCTATCCAATCCGTAACCTTATTGATAGAAAGTACAAAAATCTTTGGTTACCGTGACCTATTTCGATTGCATTTTGCATGCGCATTTGTTTATCCCCGTCTTCGAGTAGCCATTCCCTCGTGAGGTTTGTTCTAAATGTTTTAATTCATTATCCGAAAAACTGGTTTACACAACGGTTCCTTTTTGACTTGAGTGCTGATTTGACTGCTTATGAAGGTATCGATCCGTATACGTGGGTTTTCTGTATACGGTGTGTTGTAAATGTCCATTCTTCAATCTCAATACCTGTACATCTAAGATAGCAATCCTATTCTTTTCATTCCAGTTCCGTGGTAAACTTGGGTGTATAGAATTCACGTGTTTAAGAAAATGTGGTAAGGTTTTCTTTTCGTGCTTCCATATCATGTCTTCAAATTTCTTCTTGCAGTAGTTGGCGATTGTAGAGCTAAGTGGATTAGCCATTGTTACTTCATCTTTTTATTCGTAATATATGGCCTGCCAAACAAAGTAACTGGACGTAAGACACTACTGAAATAACTGTAAGATATTGTTAGGTTTTTTGTATCCTTGGCTAGTCAAAGCAAATTTTGTATCTTGGCGGTGGTGGTATAGATGGTTTCCACCTTCTGTTTATTGAGAATTTTTCCTATCAGTTCCGTAACGCTATTAATATAAGGCAAAACAGCTTTGTTGCTGATTTCTGTCGTATATTGCGTGCGCATTTGTTAGGTTTAGTTCCTCTACTTACCTTCGTCTTAGAGTAGCCATTTTCTTGTAATGCTTGATAGAAATATCTGAATTCCTTATGTAAGAAATGTGGTTGACATATACGTCGTGCTTGGTCCACTAATGTTTTCACAACCGTTCTTGTTTGACTTGGGTGGTAATTCGACTGCTTAGAAAGATATATTCTTATCTGTAAGACAACTCTAGTACTTATACGAGAAGAAATTCCAACAATTGTCCAGCCTTGCTTTCTTACTGCGTTGTCGAGATCAAAACATAGTTTCAAAGTATTTACTGGTCAAACGCCATCTGCGCACTCCTCTAACCCAACGAATTTATCAAAAAACGGAAGCTGCTCGCTTTAAGGAAAACTCTTGCTCTGCGTTTACGAGAACTGATACAAGCTTGTCAGCTTCGTTAGCAGGATCCATAAAAACGACTGTGATACTGTATACCGCATTACTTTTCATTCTGCAGAGAAACATAGAGCGGCCACCACCATTAGACAATCTTCTAAGTTTCAGCGTTTACGGAAGAAAGGCGCTCTTACAGAACTGGATTATAAGCAAACTGTAATAAACCTTTCCAAACACGAACTTAGCTAGGAAGTCATTAGGTGAACAGTTTGTGGTAGTACCTAAATCCATTCCGGTGGAGAACATTGCAGAAGCATCCATATAGAACCTTCCAACAAATGAAACAGAGAAAGTACGAGTCAAGACTTCACGCATCTTGCGACGTGCTAAGCCGCCTAAAAAGAACTTGTGCAGGCGGAATTAAATTCTTTACTTAAACTCAAGAATGACGACACTATTATCGTTTTACTACCAGATAAAAATAATTCCACAGTTGTACAGGAGGACTACACAAAGAAGATGACCGAACTGCTCGAGATGAACATTTACACTGTGCTCAAACGCAATCCCACGACGTGAATACTACGTGACACGAGTAAACTGATAAAAAGTTTATTTTTAGATGACATCATCAAAAAGAGACTAATAACATCAAAGGCGCTGGCCCCAAAAATATACGGGCTTCCCAAAATACACAAGGACGATGTACTGCGACCCATTGCCAGTGTCTTCCCTACAAGCCAAATACTTATTCAATCTGTTACAACCGTACATTAGACCTACCAGCAGTTACAACAAGGACTCCGCACATTTTGTCAACCACCTTTAAGACATCCAGCTATAGGAGGGAATCAGTTTCGATATAACATCCCGGTTTACCAAAGTGCAGATTCAAGATGCCCTGGATCACCTAAAGAAAAATTTTCCGAACGATATCTTACAGCTATTTCAGCAATGTCTTACGTCCAGTTACTTCGTTTGGCAGGGCTAATATTACGAATAAAAAGACAAAGTAGCAATGGGTAGCCCACTTAGCTCTATAATCGCCAACTACTACAATGAGAAATTTGAAGAGATCGATATCAATACACTACCATGAAAACTCGCGATATGGCTAACATACGTCGATGACACGTTTGTGATATGGAGCCACGGAAAGGAGACCCTACCACAATTTCTTAAACACTTGAATTCTAACAACCAAGCATATAATTTAACATGGAACTGGAATCAAACGATAGGATTTCTGTCTTAAATGTAAAGGTGTTGAGACTTAGCAGTTGTTGAACATGCTTTGGAAAATCTTGACCACGAGATGAATTGCTGGCAAACACAAGTTTTATCCATTGTAGGAACTATTACCCGACTTTATATATAAAGCGACGGAGATTTATAAGTATAAAAATAATTGTAATAGAGACGACGAATTCAATCTGCTTAAATCTTGGTTTATCGCTCTTAAGGGAAAAAATAGACTGCTATACGGTGAAAGAACAAGTGACATCAGAAAATGCCAAAATGTTACCTAGAACGATTCATAATGTCAGCAGCTAGCCCGATTACGTTATCAACCATCCCAGTGATGCCAACAACCGCTCTACAACACCATCCCTACCACACTCGCACGAGTATAAAAGCAAAACGCACGGGACAGTTCGTAATTTTTAAAAGATTTTCTTTTGAAGATGTTTGTCGTAGTTGTGGGCGAAACGTTAAGAATTTCCGAACACCGACTACGGCCTAACTATCCAAGAATCAACCACGCGATGCACCATAACACCGGTGGTGAAAGAGTTCGCATTTATTTGGCTGTCAGTTATTTTCAAAGTTGAACAGAGCTCAGATAACATGTTTCAGAACTACAATTTATTTTATTTCAAATACAAAATTTAACAAATTATATTTGTAGTCGAGAGCCAGCGTGGTCTCGTGGTTGAGGGGTGGGCTGCGATGCTGACGGACCCGGGTTCAATCCCGGTGCTCTCTGATGCCTGGCGGGTGGCCTACGCAGTCACTAAAAATAATTGAGTACCTGCGTTCACTTCGAACAAGGGGTAGTAATGGCGATAGTCTAAGGCGTGGCGTTTGCCACATCGTTCCGCATCAGAGGTGATGCTCTACGACCGGGCACAGTAGCGAACATATGAAAGCCTTAACCTCTCAGTCAGCACGCAGGGCGTTAGGCCCTTACTATTATTATTGAACTACCTTTTAAGTTTATATTGTGTTTTATCTCTTCACGAAATTTTATTTTATCTCTTATTTTCTTTTCACTAGAGCCAAAAACTATTAAAATGTAGCATATGAGTTTAACTTCTTTTTATTATTACTCTCAATATTCTTTTCGATATATTTTTCCACTTTTCCTACTTCATCTTTATCTTCATCTAATCTTGTAGTTTTATTAGTCTGTCTGTTGATTAAAATATTTCTTTCTTTTAATGGCTTGCCTGTACCTTCTTTCATTTTAGTTTTTGTTATTCTTACTTATTTTATTTTTCCATTCATAGCTCTTATATTCCAGGTTCCAATTTTCCAAATTTCATATACAATTTTATTAACTTTAATCTTCGTTTATGACCTTTCTTTTGAATTACTATTTAGCTTTTTTGCTATACAATCCCTTTCTCGTTATTATTCCAGTTCCGTAGTTGACCTTTAATCATTCTTTTCTATATTCCATTATAACTTTGTGATTTTTTTAATTTCTTTTAGAAATTTTTTTAGTCTTAGCTTTCCTCTTAGTTTGATCGTTCTTTTAGTGTAGGATTCTTTTTTATATATACATTATTTTTTTAGTTTATAAAGGGAGTATAAAGAGGTTTTTGTCGTGTTTTATCAAAAATTGGGCATTTATTGTGAAAGAACGGAACCTTATGTTTTATTCAAAGTAACGTCCGTCGCTAGCCACTACTTTTTTCCATTTTTCTGGCAGCATATGGATGCCGCGTAGGAACAACGCTTCATCTTGTGAGGCTATCCACGAAACGACCCCATTTTTGGTATCTTTATATGATGTGAAGTGCTGCTCAGACATGTGCCATCGATCGGAATAAGTGAATACGGCGGCAGGACGTGGTCCCCATGATTTCCTCTTTTTTGGATTATCGTAGTTGATCCATTTTTCATTACCAGTGACCATATGATGCAAAAAACCCTTTTGTTTATGCTTGGAAAGCAGCATTTTACATGTGCAAAATCGGCCTTCAAGGTTTCTCGGCTTCAGTTCATATGGAACCCAATTTCCTTGCATTTGAATCATTTCCAACGATTTTAAACGATGTGTAATTGCTTGTTGAGTTACACCTAATGTAAGTGCAAGTTCTTCTTGAGTTTGGCAGAAATCTTCTTCCAATAATGCTTCCAATTCCGCGTCTTCGTACACTTTCGACCTTCCGCTACGTTCTTTGTCTTCGAAGTTAAACTCGCCGTTCTTAAACTTATGAAACCACTCACGACAACTTCTCTCACTTAAAGCAGTCTCACCATATGCTTTTAGGAGCAATCGATGCGCCTCAGCTGCAGATTTCTTCAGATTAAAGAAGTAAATCAAAAATTCCGCAAATATTTTAGGGCTATGGTGTTCCCAGATGTCCAACCTTACGATGTGACGTTTTACATCTGACAATTTTAACGTACTGGTGGGGCTATCAATTGTCAAACGGCGAAGACGTATTTGTTTTTAAATATTTTTTGTTTTATTTCCTAAATTGTTAGTTATATAATATTTACTGTTTTACTTGCTCTTTTGTAAATGCTGTCTTATTAATTTAGTTTCTACCGGAACCTTATCTTGAAAGAACTGAGCAGTCGCTTTTTATTGTGCATCAAATTTCATTCCTTTTATCTCGACTACGAAGACGCCGATCTTGACCATTTCGACGCTGTCGATCGCAGAGTGGGACGCCTCCGGGATCACCACGTCACCGATCCCGGACCAGATGGCATCCCCAACCGCGCGCTGAAGGCTCTCCCGAAGATGGCAGTCGTCTACGTCCTTGCCATTACCAACGCTGTCCTAAGCCTGCGACACTTCCCGAGCCAATGGAAGATCGCAGACGTGGTGATGATTCCCTAACCCGGGAAATCAGGTACGTTCCCCCAAGACTATCGGCCGATCAGCCTACTGCCGAACCTGGGGAAACAGGTGGAACGCATCATCCATCACCTCCTGAGGACAGCGATCGAAGAACTCGAACTTCTACCACCAAATGAGTTCGGGTTCCCCCACGGCCACTCCGCCACCCACCAACTCCTTCGAGTGGTAGAGTTGCGGCCTTCCTTGATGTAGCCAAGGCGTTCGACAAGGTATGGCATCACGGCCTCGTCTAGAAGATGGCTTCAGCCAACATCCAGCTGCCGATGGTACAACTGATCCGGATCAAGTTCGGCGGCGTGAAGTCATCGGAAAGGCGTCTCCGAGCCGGAGTCCCACAAGGATCGGTGCTGTCCCCCGTACTTTTCAACCTGTACGTGCGGGACATTCCAACAGCGCCTTCCACGACGATGGCCCAATTCGCAGACGACACAGCGGTAATGTCAAGCTCGCTGAGGCCCTCCGTGGCAATACGGCATGTCCAGGAGGAGCTCGATAACATGGAAGATTGTGCGACAGGTGAGGCGGACCGAAAGGCGTTCCAAAAGGAGGGTGAAATCAAAAACATCAGGATCTTCGGACAGGATATACCCTGGAGAGAAGAGGCCTGGAGACCTCGGAGTGACCATTGACAAAAAGCTTACCTGGAGAGCTCACGTGGACATCATGGTGACGCGAGCCAAGGCAGCCCACCAAGCCTTGGGCAGCTTGCTGCACCCCAACAGCAAGCTATCCACTCGCAACAAGCTGTTACTGTTCAAAACGGTCATTCGACCGACCATGACATACGCTTGTGCTGTCTGGGGCTATGCAGCCAAGTCCCACGTGAACAGACTCCAGGTGGTCCAGAACCGGGCCCTTCGGACCATCTTTGGCGCTCCGTGGTATGTCCGCAATACCACCTTACACAGCGATGCAGAAGTGCCAACAATCCAGGAGTATATCTCCCAGTGCGCTCTCCAACTCCATTTCAGCGTCCAAGACTACGGAAATCCAGCAGTCCGTGGTCTCTACAACTATGACGTTGAGAGGGGCGCCCGCCACAAGCGCCCGAAGATCCTGATTCCCCCGCAAGGCGGAGCGGGGACGGCCTGCCTAACCGCAGGCCAACCACCATCCACAAGATGACACCGCAGCGTTGGGGGTTAGGTGCTGGAATCCCAGGAACCCCCAATATCGAGATGAGTATGATATGATATATTCCTTTTATCAGCGAATTTAATTTTTTTCTTCTTATATTATTTTTCTTATTGTAATTGTGAAGTCTGTTCGCGACAAATAATTAATTTATGGACCTTACGATACCTAAATTTTGGACAATAATAACAAAGCTCAAAGGTAAAAGTGTGAAAAGAAATTAAAAAACTTGAAAGTGCAGTATTAATTAAATAAAAAAAGACATACAAGATATAATCTATAAATTATTTTAATTTCGATCGACATATTATTAATAAACCGCGATAAATTTGCCAACAATAAAAATTATTTACTTTAAAATTGAAAATACTTTTAGGGTCCTTACAGATAAAAATCATACTAAGCAGACAAGGATTTAAATAGCAACGAGAACTAACTAAAAGTGTTTAAAATAACAAAAAAGTAACTTAATAAAAATAAAATTAAAAATAAAGTCAAAAACGTGCAGTAATAAAAATGGGAGATGTACAAGATATTAAACAGATTATAAATTTATGATGGAGGAAATAAAAAATACTACAGCACAAGTTCGTAAGTTAAAAGAAGAAATGAAAGACATAAAATAAAAATAAAAATATAAACGTTCTTTATATAAATGCCATAATTGAACAAACGAACAAATACTTGATGACCAAATAGATTGTGATAAAGAGAATATTAGAAACAGAACAAAAGTATTGTAATATGACAAAGTTTCTTTGTATTCGCACGATCTGCATCAACCAACGCCTAAGATTTCTTAAGTGCTATGTATGCACAACTATTCTGTATTATTGTGAGATACGGGCGCTGTTAGAAGGTCATGTTAAATCTAACAGCGTTTGTGTTTTGACATAGAGGAGATTGTTACGGATTTCTTAGGCGTAGAAGGTTACTAATGAAAAAATATTACAGCAGTTAAGAAAAGAATGCGGATCAGAAACCATAACTGAGACCCTAAAATTATCCTGCTTGATGCATCACACTGGAGTTAACAAAAAACGTGGTTGAAGAAGAAGAAATACATTGTGGATGAGCAATCTAAGAAGCTAATTAGGATTCAATAAGGAAATGCTAATTGATATAGTAAGATCTGAGTGGAGATCTTCCATGTTGATAGCTTACCTCAGGAACTAAGACAGCAACAACAGAAAGAGGAAGGGAGAGAGAAGGAGGCAGAAGGTTTTCAAAGTACACGATTGTCTGACTATCCGTACAGATTTTCATCTTTCAACCATTTAATCTGAATTTAAGTTTTGTTTTTTGGTTTCGGGGTAAAATTTCACTTTTGCATTAGCCGTGATCGATACCATATTTTGTTTCGCAGATATTTCTCGCTATATCCATTTTTTTAAAATTAAAAAGTATTCCTGTTTTCGAATACTCAGTTTTTTTTTTAATTGAACATTTTCACAAATCTCTCATATCAGTCAGATTTATGTCTTTCAAATTTATATAGTGTCCTCCATACTGAAATATTTTGAAATGTAACAGATATTTGCAACGAGTTATGAAAGTATGGGTCAAAGAAGTGTCGTTAATAAATTGCTTTTACTTTACTAATGTGCTGCATCATTAATATTGATATGATGTTACTCAAAAATTACATTTGCATTGCGATTTCCATAGTTTTATTCATTATTTTTCCATCATCATATTTTATCTCTTATTGTTAAAATTATTTTAGTGATAACATATTGTCATTTTATATCTATTTATTTTTAGGTGATGCGTATAAACTAACTTTCTTTACATGTTAATAATTTTGCCTTATTACATCAGATTTGATTATTCAAACGTCAGAAAAATACCAGAATATAATTAATTACGCAGAAGCATAATAAAATTTTTGAAATGCGTTAATAGCTTTTGTAAGGAATTAATTAGTTTAAACGTAATAATATATGTAAAAACATTAACTTTGATGGTAAAAAGATTGCTTAAAAGCTCAACTATAAATAGCCAGAACAAAACGAAAATCGCCAGTCTCATCAACGAGCTGCAGTAAAGAACGTTCTTATTTTAAAACAAGCAGCAGGACTAGGTCAAGATGGCTTTTATTTATGTAAGTTGTTTACGTTGTAAAAACCTCAGTATATGTCGTTCATTGTGTTTTCAGAAGCTTGTAGCTGCAGCTATGTTTTTAGCTGTAGTTAAAGCTAATATTCCTGGACTATTAAATACAGGTTTAGGTTACGCAGGAGGATATGGAGGTCTGCAATATGGAGGTTACGGCGCCGGCATTCCCACTGGGCTTGGATATAGTGGCGGCTACGGGGCTCAGTATTACGTAAGTATCCAAACTCCAATCAAATTCTGTTTGCTTGATCGGAATTACTTTTTCCTTAACAGCAATATCCAAAGTATAGTTACAATTATGCAGTCTCCGATGCTCATACCGGCGATCAAAAGCAGCAACAGGAAGTTCGTAGCGGTGACCAAGTGCAGGGGCAGTACTCACTCGTGGAACCCGATGGTTCTTTGCGGGTAGTAAAATATGCTGCTGACGGTGCTCACGGTTTCAACGCAGTTGTAAAGAAGATCGGACCTTCCATCCATCCACCAACTATTTACAAAGGTGGCGCTGGTGTTCTTGGTTACGGTGGTTACAATAAATACATTTAATCAATTTTTATAACGGAACAATTTTGTTTGTAGAAACTCTTACATAATACTCTTATAACTTTATTTAAAGATATTGTTTCAAATAAATAAAAATAACTAGGTGCAAAATTTGCTTTTCTTGTTTTAACCAATACCATATCTCGATGTTATGGCTATCTAAGGAACTTCTATGTACAGAGCCTGTATTTTAAGTAATGAGAACAAATCCACAAAACAAAATTTATTACAGATATCACTACAAAATTTTAGTAGTCTTCAAAGTATGCTCCTTGAGCGTCAACACACTTCTGCAGGCGAGTTTTTCACGCTTCATACGCTCCCTGAAAGTCAGCAAGTGAAACATCCTTCAGAGCACGCGTGCAAGCCGCTATGACAGCATCCAAGGTTCTGTGGTGGCGTCCTTTGAGGGAGGATTTCACTCTGGGAAAGAGGAAAAAGTCTGCAGGGGCAACGTCGGGGCTGTAGGGAGACTGAAGAATTGTGATGTCAGGTACTCTGTAACCACGAAACAGGTGTGACATGGCGCATTGTCATGATGGAGCTTCGAAACGGTGGCAATTTCTGGTCGCACCCGGTTGACCCGTCTCTTAAATCTTTTTAACACTTCCACATAGAAGGCAACATTGACTCTTTGTCCTTCAGGCACAAATTCCAAGTCCTTTCCACACCTTTCTTGTCGAAAAACACAATCAGCATTGCTTTGATTCTGGACTTGGACATGCGAGCTTTCTTTGGTCGAGGCGACTGTAGAGTGTGCCATTCGGTGCTCTGCCGTTTTGTTTCGGGGTCGTATTCAAAGTCCAACTTTCATCTCCGGTAATGACATTGTCAAAAAACTGAGAGTTTTCTTCAATGCGTTCCAAAAGATCTTTCGAAACGGCCTCACGGTTTTGCATTTGCTCGTTCGTCAAAACTTTCGGGACGGGCTTGTCGCAAATCTTCCTCATCTCAAGATCCTCGACGATGATTTTGTGAACAACTATTTTATCGATTCTCGCACACGTTGTTCGCTGTCTCCAGTTCTTGAGGTTGACGGGCGACCTGTGCGGAATTCGTCCTCCACGCTCTCTAGGCCTTTTTTGAACATTTTGTGCCACCTAAAAATTTGAGCTTGTGATAAGCTTTCACTGCCGTATGGTTGCCGAATCATTTCCAGCGTTGATGCACCAGATGTTCCAAGGCGAGCACAAAATTTGATTGCGTAACCCTGTTCAGTGCTTTGCCGCATTTTAAGCTTGCACAGACTTCTTTGCAGACGTCCGCGCTGCGCGTAATCATGTCTCAACGGAAGCCAGCAGGAGACTGACGCTTATAGCGTATTCAAGGTCAAACCTTCCTCTACCGACTCCAACCGGTCCCAGCGCCCTTTGGCGTATATTCGCGCCAGGACCACAATATTCTCATTACTTAAAATACAAATCCCTGTTATAAAAATTGTTTCTATGCCACCTAGTCAATGAAAGCGTCCGAATTAGCGGCATTTCTTTGTTTTTCTCACAACACTTTTGTCTTTCTTTGTCAGTCTAAGTTGCTAATTTGCATATCACAATTGATTTTATTGTTATATTGTATATTAGTAGCTTAAAATGCATAAATACTTCATCATAATTCATCACTCAGCCGTTTGCATCCACTGCTGAACATGGGCCTTCCCTAATCGTTTCCATTCACTTCGGGTTTGTGCAACTCGGTCCATTTTTCTGTTACTCTCCTTATATCATCGGTCCCTCTGTTTCGTTTATTTTGTCTTGGTTTCCATTTGATGAATCTCTTTGTCTATCTCGCGTCACTGAGCCTCACTACATGCCCCGCCCATTTCCACTTCAAGTTGGTGATTCGGTAGATGTCACATATGCCAGTTCTTTGCTGAATGTTAATGTTTCGGATACAGTCTCTCAGTTTAGTACTTAATGTGGCTTTTTCTATTTTTCTCTGAGCAACTCTCTTTTTCGTTAACATAAGCGTTTCTGATTTATAAGTCAGGACGGGGAGAACACTCTTCTTCTTTTTCTTTCTCATTTCCATTTATGCCTCACGGCGTTGGGGCCCTTATCCATTTCCTATAGGGTTTCCTCTCTCTTGCCATTCTTTTTACCTCCATATTTTTTCCTCTTTTCCTAGCCGATAGCCTTACACTGTCTTCCCATTGTATTCGGGGTCTGCCTTTAGTTCTTCTTCCCTCCATTCTTGTCTCCATTATCAGTTTCAGGTATCTTTCGATGTCCATGCGGTGCACGTGTCCGTACCACTCTAATTGTTTGTTCTCAATTTCGTGGACAATTGGCTATTGGTTCAATTCCTCCCTTATTCTGCTGTTTCTTATCCTGTCCTTTCTAGTCTTTCCCAGAACTCTTCTGAGGTATTTCATCTCTGATGCAGTTATTTTTGACCTGTGTTTATCGGTTATTGCCCATGTTTCTGCTCCGTATATCAGAGAATATTGTTTTAAATAGGTACATTTTTGCCTTGGTGCTTATTTCTTCCTTTCCTATGATGGTGTTGTTTATCTGATAATAAATGTTATTTGCTTTGTTTATTCTATTGTTTATTTCGTCATCTATCCTTCCATCATTTTTTATATATGCTCCTAAATATTCATATTTTTCAACATATTGTAGCTGAGTTCCATCCAGGAAAATGGGTTCTTCTATTTCTTCTCTGTTGTTTTTCTTGATATGTGATATATCTGGAAATGGGGAGAACACATTGGTCGTATACTTTCCGTTTGAGACTTATCGGTATGTCACTTTTAAATACGTCTCTTAGTCTACCATACGCTGCCCATCTCAGGCTTATTCATCTTTGTAACTTGTATGTTTTGTTATCTCTGTCAATTCTTCAAAATGGAAAACTATAGGTATCCTTATGTAATTTTATGTATGCTAATGACGTTTTGTATATATATAGTGGATTAAACGGCTATATGTATAGTCGATACGACTTTGATTTAAAGCGGTTAATAGAGCAATTGTTTCTGTTGTATCGAAGGCATTTTGGAAGTCGATAAACACCAGTATCAGGGGCCTATTATATTCTACTGTCTTTTCTATTAATATTTTTATAGTAAGTAAATGGTCATTTGTTTTAAATCTCGATCGGAATCCCGCTTGTTCAATGGGTTAGTAGAAGTCAGAGTTTTTTTTCGATGCGGTGGCTTATTATTTTTGTGAACAACTTGTACAGATGAGAGAGCTTGTGGGCCTGTAGTTTTCGACGTTTGTCAGATCGTGAATTAATATCATCATGACAGTGTCCACTTCTTTGGTATATTGTTTTGTATTAGGCAGAGGTCCTTTATTTCTTCTAGTAGATTGTCTCCACCTATCTTTATTTCTTTAATGGCTATCTCATCTTCTCCAGTAGTCTTGTTGTCTTCTATTTTATCTATTGCCTATTATATTTTCTCTATTTTTATGTCAACCATGTCTTCAGACCTCTGATTGATTACCCCACTTGTCTTTCCGATTTCATCTTTTATTTGTTGTCTACTTCTATATAGTTCTTAGTAGAATTCATTCACTATCAATAATAGATCATCTATGTTACTTGTTACTTTACCTGTACTTGTAATGTTAATTTCATTTTAATTTTACTCTCTTCTATTAGGCCTTTTCTCACAGACGATTTCTGTAGTCGCCATGCTCAGAACCTTGATTTAGATACACCACTTAAGGCTTTCCGATTCACTTTTATTTTCGCTCTACTTCAAGTATTCGGCTTTAGAGCTCACTGGAGAACGACCCGACAAGCCTCGCCTGATAAAGTCAGCGGCATCCACTACGTCGACCCGCTCTAAATCGTTCACAGACCCCATTCCTTCGACGGTCGTACAATTATAATTATACATATGCTTGTAAATAAAACGTTGTACATAGAAAACTTTCTTAGCACGCAGAACCTAAGATTTATTTGATATTCGTGTTTGTATTTCTTATATCTTTCCTAATGGCTTTTGATATATCTTTATTTACCTGCCTTAAGTTTGGAGCATCCACATTATCTTTTGCTTTCATTTCTCTTCTCTGTTGCATTAATTTTTTTTGTATCTTGACTTAGTTTGTTTTTTGTCTTTCGTTTTAAACAATGGGATTTTGCGCTTTTTGTAGTGCCTGGGTTGTTCGTTAATTTCTTCGATGTGCATGCGTTCGATTGTGTCTTTAAATTCCTCTTCGTTTTCTGGGGTTTGCCACTTCCTTTTAGTTTTGATTCTAACCATTTTATATCTTTCATTTCCTAGTTTTAATTTTAATTTAGTACTGTTACGTCTTAAACACTAGATTTTTGTCCATTATGATGTAGTCTATTTCATTTTTTGAGACTGTATTCGGGTTTGTCCACGTCCATCTTCTTGCGGGTTTTTTGTAGAAGAAACTATTCAATTGAAAAAAATTGTTTTTTAGTAAAAAGTTGATTAGGGTTTTCTCTCGTTGCTTTCTTGTAGCGCTTCCGAAGTTTCCCAGTGCGATCTCGGTATTATCTGTTTTAACACCAGTTTTTGTGTTGAAGTCGTCTCACAGGATCGTCAAATGAGTCCACGCTTCTTCTAGGGCTATCGTAATTTCATTGTAGAATACGTCTACTTCTTTGTCAGTGTGGTTTGTTGTCGGCGCGTAAACCTGGATAATTTTTATATTATATCTTGAGTTTCAATGACAGATGACGAAATGGAAGTCAATATTCTTTTTAAAAAGAACCCCTGGCAAGTTACTAAGGCCAAGAAACGAAGGAAAATTATAAAAACACAAGATAATAAACCGTACTAGATATATATTTTCCAAAATCGAACCTCCAACAACAAAACACCAAAACCCGTAGCATAAGAAGAGCAGTATGTCACCAAAAGTTTGGTAAATAACACAATTAAAATCACAACTAATATTCCATATACGTACAGGAAACTAGCGCGACTTATGCGCGATAAAACATTATTCATCACACTTATCAACCAAAAGATGAACTGGCGTTTAGACTGGTCATTAAAAATCTCCGCCACTCGATTCCACTCGAGGATATAACAGCAGAAACCACCAAACACGGACACAAAATTAGAAACATCATCAACGCAAAAAACAGAGTCACAAGGGAGCCAATGAACCTCTTCTTCACAGATCTGGAACCATTTGATAACATAATAATATATATAACATAAAAACATAACATAAAAATATGTATATATATATATACATATATACATATATATATATATATATATATAATTCACCACATACTCAACAATAGAATCGCCAAGAACAAGAAGTAGTATAGTATAGTGCATGCGCTGCAAATGCATGGTTATACCAAGGCATATTGCTCCCGCCTATTTGTGTGCGTCAAATGCAGCGGGGATCACAGCACAGCCAACTGCAAGAAAAAAAAACACGCCACCAATGTGTGCATTATGTGGAGGTAACCACTCGGCCAATTATACAAAATCAGAAACACCACCACTAGACCATCTACTCTCCACTTCACACATATCCAATCTTCCTCATTCACCTATCTACGCTAGTATTACAGGGCACCGCAAACCTCTCCGCCGAATACTCCTCTGAACAATTCCTTGAAGAATTCAAATTCATGGTTTCCCAACTCATCTAACAAAACAGCATGGTTCTAAACATGCTGACAATGCTAATTAGCAAACAAAACAATGGATAAATTTCTCTGCACCGCACAGTGGAACGCCAATGGCCTGTTAAACCATCGTGACGAAGTAAATCTGTTCCTAAAACACAACTCTATCGACATACTGCTAATTAGCGAAACACATTTAACGGAAAAATCCTACCTCAAAATTCCAAACTACCAACTATATAACACTAAATATCCAAATAAAACTAGATATGCAAGAACAGCTATATTAATAAAACAAAGCATAAAACACTACCGGCTCCCCAAATAGGAGGAGGAATCAATTCAGGCCACCTTCATCAAGGTGCTGACTCTTCCTTATGAACTAACTGTCACGGCTGTCTACTGCTTCCCAAAGCATAACATCAAAAACGAAGACTGAACAATTTTTTCGCACCCTGGGTCCCAAATTTATATCAGATGGCGACTACAACAGCGAGAACATTACATGGTGCTTCTGTTTAATCACCACAAAAGGCAGAGAGCTGTTCAAATTCATACGAGACAACAAATATGTCTACCTATCAACGGACCCCAACAAAACCCCGACTTCCTAGATCTCTTTATCATTAACGGGATATCACAAAACTACACAAATATCTCTGCAAGTTGTAACTTATCATCTAATCACACCCCAATCATAGAAACTATCAGCGCAAATGTGCTACTCAAAGACTCCTCCAAACGGATTCACAACGATACAACAGACTGGGACAAATATCGCCAAATTCTCCATCGACCTGAAAGTTAGCTTAAAATATCCACTCAAAGTAGAACAACTTTAATATTCTGCTAACATCAGCTAGCTACCCCCTCCAAGGTACAGAGAACATCTACCAATATCCCCCTAGAAGTTAAACTCCTAGTTGCTCAAAAGAGGAAAGCCAGAGCTCAATGGCAAAAGAGCCATTATCCATCAGATAAAACGAAACTCAACAACCTCGACAATCAACCGAAGGCAAAACTCTTTATTTAATATGGAGATCTATCAAATCTTTCCTAAAACCCCAAACTGCATCCCCATCAATACCAAAACTCCCTCCAGCACTTGGGTGGGCTAAGAGCGATAAAGAAAGGGCAAAATTGTTTGCACTCTACTTATCCGGAGTATTTCAGCTGCACGATGATCTACCCGATATTGAACTCCCTAACCTTCAACCACCACCTAAAATCTCCCCTCCTCCCATACCACTTCTCACACCGAAGACAATTAAATCTGAGGTTCAACGATTAAGTCTCAAGAAAGCACCGGGGTAGGATCAAATTACACCTAAACTGCTCCGCGAGCTCCCAAGAAAATGAATAGTGCTTCTAACATACATATTTAACGATATACTCTGACTTCAGTATTGGCCAAAGGATTCAAGAAACGGAGATAATACTCATGCCTAAGCCCGACAAAGATCCCAGCTATGCGACATCCTACCGCCCTATAAGTTTACTACCAAGCCCCTTGAGAAACTTGTGCTACGAATTATTGACCCTGAATTAACGGAAAATAACTGGATCTTGGATTACCAATTTGGCATCCGTCGATTTCATTCGACTATACAACAGTGCCACCGCATCACTCATGAGATTAATGCGGCGTTCGAGCAAGCAGCCTACTGCATAGATGTCCTTCTGGATATTCGTCAGACGTTGCACAAAGGACTCAAATATAAAATACAACACATTTTACCTCCTTAATTCTACAAGCTCCTGGAATCCTACCTAATAGACGTGACAATTTCTCAGCAGTCTCAGCAGTGTATCTAATTCAATCTGGGGTTTCCTCTATACGTTATTCACTTCCGACTTCCCAACCACCAAGTCATCAGAAGACTCAAACGGCCTACCGAACTTCATTGAAGAGGACCTCTCCGTGGATGGATCTTCATCGCGTTAGCAATGCTCTTCAAGAAGAAGACCTCTCACTAGATGGGCCCTCACAACGTTAGTACCACATTTATAATATTAGCTTATAGGATCTTATGTGTAGCGGGTAGATACTCCTCTATAATCCCAATAGAGGATAGATCTACTCCAGGAAAGCGATCCTGCCCACGCCAGCGTCGCGCGGAAACCGGCGGATCGCCAATGCGGATCACCATAGCGAATTGCCGCAGCGAATCTTGAGCCCCCGGGAACCTTCGCAAATCGTAGGGAGAAATATCAACAGCGACCTTCGATAGCAGAGTAAGTTGTACTAGTATCAATAGTGTAAGTGCAATCGAAGTGATAAGACTACGACCGTCAGGTGAAATTTCTAAGTGATAAGACTATAAAAATGTTTCTTACGGGAAGCGGACCTCGTTTTATAGACTACAATGCGCAACAAATGTTGCCTGCATCTAATTTTATGCCGTATCAGCCTGTAGTGAACACACAAATGTACCCAACATAGTCAACAAATAGCTCGATGTTAGCATATTTTCCGCCAAACCAGGAACAATACAAATCTTGCGAACAAATGCCTATTTCGCAACCGCAGTCGCAACAATTACATCAATCACAGTATAATACGCAACAACAACCACAAACATCTCAATACAACTCACAATTAGAAAGAATGCTATCAAACCAGTGACGAGGAAATTGAAAATGAAACCCATCCAAAGAAAATCCATGGCAAGTGGTAAGGGGTATTAAAAGAAGGAAAATGTTTACTAACAAAAATCTGGAAAATGAACGTATAACTTTAAGCAACAGATACAGCACCCTGACACCTCCTAATGAAGAAAGTTCAAACACAAACAACACTGCCAAGAATGTTGCAAAACCCCTCCTTGTTCGTATAGGGTGGCTAACTTCCCAGAAATGAGAAAAATTAACTGACGTAATAGAAGAGAAGCAATATACTACCAGAAGTATGGCAAATGATACTGTAAAAATCAATTGCACAACCCCAGATACTTACAGAAAACTGGTAAAGTTTATGAATGAAAAAAATATAATGCACCATACCTATCAACCAAAAGAGGAAAGAGTCTACCGAGTAGTAATAAAACATTTACATCATTCAATGGACATACAGGACATTAAAGAAGAACTCACAAAATTAGGACACAAGCTTAGAAACATTGTAAATGCAAAACAAAGGTCAACTAAAGTGCCACTGAACATGTTCTTTGTTGATCTAGAGCCAGCCGTTAATAACAACGATATCTATGAAATACGTAATCTGCAAAACTGTATTGTACAAATATAACCGCCCAGAAATCACAAAAACATAGTGCAATGCGTAAGACGTCAGTTATATGGGCATTCAAATTGCAATATTTTGTGTGTTAAATGTGGAGGATCTCATAGCACCGCAAGCTGCAAAAGAAAGATACCCAGCTACTTGTGTTGCGGAGGAACTCATCCGGCCAACTATAGAGGATGTGAATATTATCATCGCATATATAAATCTAATCGAAACAAAAACAGTATAAACAATTTCCAACCAGTAGCAACACCAACAACTGTAAACTCTAACCGCCGGTGGGCAACCTCAACAAATTTAGTACAACCAGGACAAAGCTATGCAAATGCAGTCAGAAATAACGCAAGTGATATCCCACAAACGCAAGTGACTGATAACAAAACAGGTTTAAACAAATTCAAAACGTTATTAACTGTACAAAAATAGCATGGCACTAAACATGTTAATTATTAATAAAGGCAAATAATGGCTAAATTTTGAGGATTGGCTTAATGCAAAAGGACGTCAAACAAGGAAGAAAAAAATTAATTTTTGTTCCAAAATTCAATAGATATTTTATTGATAAGTGAAATTTCACAGACGCAGTTAATTCAAAATTCCCATAAATTATTTATAAAATCATGAAGGTGACTATCAACTGCAATACTAATAAAACAATCAATCCAACATCACGATTTGTTAAAATATGAAGAACGCCATCTTCAGACTACTTCAGTAAATTAGTATGCCATACAACATAACAGTCTCAGCGGTGTATTGTCCACCTCCCACAAAATTAAAAAGCACACTTTGAGATTACTTCAGAACTTTGGGTCCTAAATTCATAGCAGGGGCGATTTCAACGCAAAAATATATTATGGGATCACGGTTGACTACAAAGAGGTAGAGAATTGGCAGAAGTTATCCAGAAACAAAATTATTCATTTCTATCAACTGGTACCCCAACATACTGGCCAACGGAACCAATAAAATCCGGATCTCAGACCTTTGAAAAAACAATTTCCCTTTACATAGAAATACCAACTGGGATCTTAGTGTATAACAAAATTCAACCAAAACAAATTGGTTTGGAACACAAAACCTAATTCAACATTTTCAATTTAAACAACGGGAATTAAACCTAGTTTATGACAAAAAACCTAAATAAATTAATTAAAAAAAATAGAAGCAAAAGCAACAACTATTTCACCGCAATCGGTCCCCAACAAAAAATCATTAATTAACATTAAAATAAAAAAGAATACAAGAAAGCAAAATAATTTGGCAACCCAGTTGACACACCAAAACCTAAAAAGTAAAAAGGCTTAAAACAATTAAAAATTCAAGAAACAAAAAAATTTTTGCAGAAATTGTAAATATTTCCTTAAACGAAAAAGGCCTGGAAAAACAATTCCACAATTAAAACCAAATTAAAACCTAAAGGTTAACAAAAAGTTCCGAAAAAACGGTTAAATAAATCACCAAATGGACATACAGGAAAAATCTAAAAACTACCCGGAAAAATATAGTTACAAAAATTTAAGACTTGAGACTAATTAGGAATTAACTTAAAACAGGAAAAATTAAGAACCAACCAAGGAAAGGATGTTTCCTTACAACCATTTAGCCATTGCCCATTGTTCCCAACTTTGAAAAATATTACAAATCCAAAAAGCCTGGTTAACCAAGGATTCGCCACGACAAAACCTTTCCCATTCCAATTAAAAAAGGTCTTGAAGATAAACAATATTGTACAGCGGTATTCTTGGATATAAGCCAGGCCTTTGATCAAGGTCTGGTACCCAGGACTATTAGCCATCCATGCAAGTGAAAAGAAACTGTACTCGAGAAATAACTATGAATTAATAACAATCTTGATTTAGGCAAATAGACCAATTCCTAAACATAAGTACAACAGTTGAAACATCATAGTTTACAGTTCTGATAAAAGCAGGTTAAGTCGCCACAGGATAGCAGTTTTGGAAGAATCCAATTTGAATTATACATCTCTATTAGCAAGACATTACCAAACAAAGAAACATAAATATTTGCATCGTTCAAGCGGATGCACAGCGGTTTTAGCTTGCTAATCTACATACAAAAAGAACTAGAGGTTTGCATCTGAACTTTGTACAGAACTACCTAAGTGTATTACAAAAATGGCGAATAAAGGTAAATGGACAAAAATCAAGACACATAACATTTACACTTAGAAAAGGTCGCTGGCCAACCTTACAAATTAATAATGAGAACATACCACAAGGCGAAGAAGTGAAATATCTTGGACTAACCCTTGACAGTAGATTAAACTGGAAGGGACACATCACTAAAAAACTTAAACAAATAGACCTGAAGGTGAGACAACTAAACTGGCTTATAGGAATAAAGTCAAATCTTTCGCTAGAAAACAAGTTGTTGATCTATAAGAGAGTAATTAGTCCCATTTTGACATTGGAATTGAACTTTGGGGCTGCGCTAGTAAGTCTAACATGGTAATTATCCAAAGAAGCCAATCAAAGATACTAAGAATGATCGTAGATGCTCCGTGGTTTGTATCAAACCACACAATTCACACTGACCTCAAGGTGCTCTACGTTAAAGACGTTATACACGACAGAAGTGGCAAATACTACAATACGTTACAATCACACATCGGCCCTTTAACGGAACCGCTTACACTCAACGATGGCAACAGGAGACTGAGACGTTCGTGGCCTGTAGACCTCAATTAAGAAGCTAGAGGTAACACCGCAGGGTGCACCCCTCATCATGCCCAAGGTTATGATTATATTTATATTAATTAATTTTTGTAGATGTAATCATATTATAACATAAAATTAGCCTATAGAATGTACATTCTGATTTCTGATTACATTGAATTAAAAAAAAATAATATCTGTAGACGTAAAAAGATGTTTTTTTGCGTACAAACATATGTTATCTGACAAGTGTAAAAATTTCTTACCATAAAATATCGAGAAACACCTAATTATATATTGTTTTGCTTGTAGATGTATACAATTTTAATAATATGTATTTAAGATTGATTTTAATGTTTTGTAAAATTTATTGTATAGTTTGTTTAATAAATTTATGCTTACACTTTATACATTTCTATTTTGAAACTAATTATAATTAGCCTTAATTTTTTTATTTAGAAAATAATAATAAACATTTTTTAATAATAATGCATTTATGCGCATATTTTGTTATTTTTTAGTTCATAAAATTCGCTCTCTAGTAATCACTATGAATTATCGTTAAACGTAGAATAGCTGAAACTTCTGCAACTCAAAATAATCTTTTATATTCTTCACAAAAATCGAGACTTCAACAAAAAACACAATTTTAAGTAAATTCAAACAGTGACAGATAAAGCGCAGCTTCCAACCCATACGTTTTAACATAAGTCAATCTGTAATCAAATCTACATTTCTGTAGCTTAATCACGTGAAGTAATAACAAAATTTAACGTAAGACTAGATCATCATGCTAATAAAATATCAAAAAATAGTTTAAGCAGACGTGTGTTCTTTTAAATAATTTTTCAGAAAAGCTGTTTTTTACCAACTCCAAACGGTCAGTGGCAGTTTTAATAGTACCAAGAGGTGTGGATTTACTTCTCTACAATAAACCAAATAAACTATCAAAGTCTACAAAATGAAACTAAAAAAAATTAGAAAAATACTGTTTTTACAACTAAGCCACATTTGGGTTGTTAATGTTGATAATCTAAAGCAATGCTCTGTTCAATACTGTCGTGTAGAAGATAATCATTTCTACGGTCTTGAAAATGCGTACATAATTTGTGTTTACTATTTTGTTTATAACTAACTCTAGATGTTTATTACATCAGATTATGCTGCTCGCACTTTGGAAAAATAACAGGAATTTCTTAATTAGGCGCTAACGCAACGGAACGTTTACTATTATTATTGTGAATAAATTAGCCAAAACATTCAAATACAATTTTAATAATATGTGCAAAAGGTACAAACCTTGAAAGTAAAAGAATTATTCAAAACTCGACAATAAATAGCCGACATAAAACAAAAATCATCAATCTCAACACCTACCACTACCAGTGAAGAACATCCTTATTCCAGAGCAATAAATTAAACAAAACTAAGTCGAGATGTCTTGTTTCCAAAAGATTGTAGTTGCAGCTGCACTTTTAGTTGCAGTCCGAGCTAATATTCCTGGACTACCAAATTCTGGTTTAGGCTATGGAGAATTACAATACGGAGGTTATGGTGCCGGAATTCCCATTGGGCTTGGATGCTCTGGTGGCTACGGAGGTCAAAATTATGTAAGCATAAAAATTAATCAAACTTTGTTTGTCTTTTATGGTAGCAATATCCAAAATACGCTTACAACTATGGTGTGTCTGATGGCTACACCGGAGATCAAAAACAACAGCAAGAAGTTCGTAACGGTGACCAAGTGCAGGGCCAATATTCACTGGTAGAACCCGATGGTTCTGTGCGAGTAGTGAACTACGCCGCCGATGGTGCTCGTCGTTTCAATGCTGTAGTCAAGAAGATTGGGCCTTCCATTCACCCACAAACTACGTACAAGAGTGGTATTAGTCTACTTGGTTATGGGAGATACAATAAATATATTTAAATGAAAAGTTTTAGAACAAAATTTTATAGTTGTAATTTTTGTCAACTTTATGCACTCAGATAAAAATCCTAATTATGTTTGCGTTATTTTATATATCTTGTTGAATTAAAATAAAAAGGGAATATGATGAAAGTATTAAAAATATTTTTAGGAACGAATCCCATTTCGTGGAAATTTCTGAAGCGTTAATTAACTTAATTGTAATTCTTTTAACTTTGTGCTTCTATAGTTTTTATATCTAACATATTTTTTATTTGCTCTTCCAAAATAAAAATATGTGTCCTAGGATAACAACGACATTCGGCGTGCAACACTCAAAAGATGGTTTTAATTGCTAATTAATTGTCATTGTTGGTTTGAAGCCCAAATAAAATAAGATGATTAATGGGATGGGCAGCTGTTCCTTCGTCGTAAAAGTCACCCTTCTTACAATAGCTCGCACAGAGCAATCCCGCAATAGCATGAGCATTTATTAATATACAACAGACAATAAACCCGTAACGAGTACACAATAATTAGTGAAAGTATGTAATATTAATTCATAGGATCTTATTCACCATAAAGTATTAATGGAGATTTCTAAAAGTAAATCAAAAGATAAGTAATAAAAAAAGGTTAAGTCATCCTGCATGAATTGAGGTTTTTATACGTGTATATTACTTGGAACTATTTACAATCGGTTGTTGTACAGTAATCTTCAGTAAATCAGACGGTAGATGTAATATATGGCATGAGAAAGTAATGCTCATTAACTTTATTTTTATGTAATGATGAAACAAAAGTCTGGTATTGTGGGTAAGTGTGTCATATAAAGCAGGTATAAAACAGGTTTCAATATGCTACCTTGTGGAACTCCAACTTATAGCGACTGTGCATCCTTAAATTTAACTTAAAAACTTTTTGCAGTTAAGTATGCCTTAAGCAATTTATAGTATTCTAGTGGTAAAACTACATTGACCTTATATTTTTTTTGGTAAGACACTATGCCGCGCGTGGGAGCACGGCTTGCGAAGTGAGAGGTTAAGGCTCTCAGACTTTCGCTTTCTCTCTGCCCGGTCGTCGCGCACCATCTCTGATGCGGGGCGATGTGGCAAGCATCGCGCCTAAGACGACCGCCATTATTACCCCTTGTTCAAATGAACGCAGGTACTCAATTATTTTTAGTGACTGAGTAGGCCACTCGACAGGCATCAGAGAGCACCGGGAATTGAACCCGGGTCCGTCAACATCGCAGCCCGTCCCTCAACCACGGAACCACGCTGACACACACATTGACCTTATGTTCTTTAAAAATTCGTTTTCTTTTGTTCAGAAATATATTTTCATAAACTTTAGATATTATAGACAAGCTAACAGGTCGTTATGAGGTTATCTATCAGAATTTTTTCCGGGTTTTGTTATCCGAAAAACTGGGATAATAATGTATGTTGTCAATTTTATTGCTCATTCCGGTCCGGAATGCACATGCTTTCCAGCGACAAATTCCCTTCTTAACACATTCCCAGTATCCATTTAATCAACAAGCCCCCTCGGAGTCTATCCCGCACCAAACATTCAATCCTCAATATTTTCCCCCTAATCAGTTAACTGGCCAACCACAACTTCACATACTTCAACAAGAAAAACCAATAGAACAGTTCGGAATGCAATGAGGAAGTCGAAAATAATCCTACCAACAGCTGACAACTTGTTAAAAGCAACAAAAGAAGACGAGTAGAAAAATAATAATCAATCAACCCCGGTACTCTCCAATCGCTTCTTAACGTTATCACAAGGAGATGAAACCATGCGACCTGAGCCTATAGTAATACCCAAACAGCTTCCTATCAAAAAATTACTGAGGAATTTCTAGAAAACGCCGAAGAAGAGCAATATACAACAAAATGTTTATTAAATAATGTTGTTAAGGTGATGGATAAAAATATCATACATCATACATACCAAATGAAGCAAGATCGGCCTTACCGAGTAGTACTGAAACATATACATCATTCTACACCTATTAAATAAATCAAACAAGCTCTAGCGGAAAGGGGACACCGGGTGCGTAATATAATACATTTACGACATAAAACAACAAAAGAACCTCTTCCAACATTTTTTATAGATCTTGAGCCTGCCGATAATAATAAAGAAATCTATAATGTGCGGTATTTGCACAATAAAAATATTCTATTTGAATCTCCAAGAACAACTCATGACATTGTCCAGTGCACTAGGTGTCAAAACTATAACCACACCAAAAAATACTGCAACGGGCCATATGCCTGTGTTAAATGCGGAGGGCAACATAACACCAAAATTTGCAAGAAGACTAGAGACACCGCCGCTACTTGCATACTATGTGCGCATCCGGCAAACTATAAAGAATGTAGTGTATATCAAGATCTCCAAAGAAAATATCAACCAAACAGACCTCCCCTAATAAAACCCATATCCTCAAAATTCCCTCTCCTCCCAACGCAACAGAAAGTTCAAACTCCTTTAAGCAACACAGCACCAACTTACAAGTTTTACTCACAGGCACTTAAAAATGACCTTTCAAATCCTCAAGACATAAATCTCTACCAATTTCTTAATGAGTTTAAGAATCTCTTCAATCAATTGTTACAACAGAATACCATGATTATGAATATGCTAACCACAATCATTAATAAAGTAGTACAATAATGGCTCAGTTTCTGCGAATTGCCTTATGGAATGCCAACGGTTTACAACAAAGAAAGCTAGAACTAGAAAAATTCTTAAATCTGCACAACATAGATATAATGTTACTTTCCGAAACCCATTTCACCGCAAAAATCATTTCAAAATACCTTATTACTCCATATAACACACGCAACATCTCGAAGAAAAAGCCCATGGTGGTGCAGCAGTGCTAATTAGATCATCTATTGCTCATCATGAACTTCCACAGTATAAAACTAATTTTTTGCAAGCTGCATCCATTCAAGTAGACAAATTGACTATGCCGTTAAATGTATCAGCTGTTTATTGTCCTCCAAAGCATAACATGACTAAACAAATGCTGCAACTCTTCTTTGAATCTATGGGACAAAGATTTTTGTAGTTGGCGACTACAACGCTAAACATACGTACTGGGGCTCACGATTAATAACAACCAGAGGAAGGGAACTACTTGAGCTCATAAATGATAAGAATTATAATTATCTTTTCACCGGTACTCCCACCTACTGGCCGACAGATCCTGACAAGATCCCCGATCTGTTTGATTTCTATGTAATAAAAGGCTTATCCTAAAATTACTTAGACGTCACACCTAATTATGACATTATGTCAGATCATTCTCCAGTAATTGCAACTATCAGTGCCACAATAATATATAGAATACCCAAACCCTCGCTCTGTAATAACCAAACCGATTGGGAGGAATTCAAAGAATGCTTGAATGCAAACATTAATTTAAATGTACAACTACAAACTAACGAGGACCTAGAAAATGCCACAAAAGATTTTATCACTATCATTCAAGAAGCAGAATGGAACGCTATACCAGTACCACAAAATAATGGAGTTGGTTAAAGAAAAGCGAAAGGCAAGAGCCAAGTGACATCATAGCCAAAACATAAATTATCGAAGAATATTCAATCATCTAAATAATAAATTAAGAAGAACGTTAGCAAAAATTAGAAATGAAACTTTTCAGATATATATGAACTCGTTATCCCCACAAGACAATACAATATGGAAAGCTGCTAAGGGTCTCAAGCGACCTACAGCGCATATTCCTCCACTACAAGATCCCACGGAAACATGGAAGAGAAAACAGGGAAAAAGCAGATGTTTTTGGACAACACTTAGAGACAAACTCGGAAGAAACTGACGATGAAGTTGAAGAATACCTCAGTACTCCATTGCAAATGTCACTTCCTATTCGTAAATTTACCATTAATGAAATTCGAGAAGAAAATAGATTCTTCAATAACAAAAAATCTCCGGGATAGGACCTGATCACAGCAATATTACTAAAACAACTACCAGATAACGGCCTCCAGTTTCTCCAAATATTATTCAATGGAATCTTACGTCTTACATACTGGCCAATGCTATTAAAGTTTGCTCAGATTATTCTTATGCTTAAACCTGGTAAGCCCCAAACGCAATTCAATCCTATCGCCCTATCAGCCTCCTCCCTTTAATATCAAAGTTGATGGAGAAGCTTATTTACAAAAGAATCCGGGAAGATGAGCTAGAAGTCGATTGGATCCTAAATCATCAACTGGTTTCCGTCATCAACATTCTACGGTACAACAGTGTCACCGCATAATAAATACAATACAAACAGCGATCGAAGACAAAAATACTGTTCAGCGATATTTTTGGACGTCAGCCAGGCTTTCGATAAGGTCTGGCACAGAGAATTGTTATACAAGATTAAAAAGCAGTTTCCCCATCAATATTTCTTGCTATTCCAATCCTACCTGGAAAATCGCTTCTTTCAAACAAGAATTGGCCAAGAGACTTCCGACATAAGACCAATCCAAATAGGGGTGCCGCAAGGAAGCGTTCTGGGTCCGCTCATTACAAATCTGCTGTTAGATTTTGAAAATTCAAAATGGCAGATCCAATATGGCGGACGAAAATTTAATTTTCATAAAAATTCGTTTACAGGCGTGTGATCTTGTGGTCTGTGTTTTTGAACTAAAAAACTCCAAACCCCAACTACAGACAGGTCGAAGGCTTGTACTTTTTAATAAAATAAATTAAAATCCCTTAACTCCATACAGGCCGAAGGCATAGAAATGAGAATAAAGATACTATGGAAATTTACTAGGGAGTCATTAGAGTCATTAGAGTTCAAGAAGGTAGAATGTTGTAATGTAGAGTAAAAGAGATCATAATTAATACTAACATCATAAATGCATACAAATGAATAGACGTAGCAACCGATAACGAAAAAAGACAGATTAATGAAATATTAAAAAGTTTTTGTGAAAAAATACCAAGACATCATATAATAATATTAGCTGGAGACTTTAATGCAAAGATAGGAAAGGAGAAATGCATAAATAATACATCAGGGAAAACATACTATTTACGATGTGTCACTATAGATAATGGAAGGAAATTATGTAATCTGGCAGCACAAATTAATATACCAAGCATAATGCGAGGTGCGTTTAAGTTCTAAGGCCTCCAAATGTTTTTCTGAAAGTGTAGGCACTTCTCAAAGTCATCTCCGTATAGACGTACACAATTTTCATAACGTCGTCGCCATGATTTCATGGCTGTAGGAATGTGTTTTGTCTACTAGAAAATTGCTGATTCAACAGCGGCTCGATTGAAGAATAAGCGGCCACGAAGAGTGTCCTTTGTAGTCGGAAATTCGTGGCGGCATTACGTGTCACCATGTCCCGAGACATTGCCACCCGCACAGCCTTATGTTCGTCGGTCGGCATTCGTGGGGTCCACCTTAAAGAAACTTTAAGTTTGCCCTTTTGATGTGTCCCTTGAAGATTGAACATCAATGTTCCTATTTTTTTCTTTTTACCTTTGTTAATCATTGCCTTTTCCATTGCCTTTATTTTTATCTTTTTCCCAGTTCGTATCTTTCTTGCCTAATTTCTTCTTCTACAAGTTTTTGTTGTTTTTCTTAACTGCGCTACTAGGATCTTCTACAGGTGATCTTTTGCTGATTAATCTTTTTCTATTAATGCTTGTCACTTTCTCTTTTTTTTCCAAATATTGCTGCTTTACTGATTTACTTTTCTCTATACCATATACTTTGTTGTCTATTATTAGCTTATTATATTTTAGCCCCCATTTTGCTTTTCTGCTCTCTACTCCCTCATGGGCAAATTAATTTTTTCTGTTTTTCCTGTATTTCTTCGGAGTAATCTTTGTTTATCCATCTTATTTTTTAGATTTAATTGGTAATGGTCTTGCTCCTTTCTCCTTATATTTCCCTAACCTTCTGCAGTCTTCTAAATCTTTATCAATCTCTACCTCTCTCCTATTTATCCACCCTCATTATAATTAGATTCTCTTTCCAACTTCTCTCTCTCTAAGATTTGTACCCTTTTATTTTGCTTTTTGACTTTCTCTTTTAGTTATTTATTTTCTATTTTTATTGCGCTGATTTGTCTGATTTGTCCCAGTGTTTTGTCCATTCCCTCCAATCTGCTTTGTATCTGCTTTAATAACTCCTCCACATTCTCCATATTGCTTACATTCCTTCCGCACAGCGATAAGTGTTGGACCGGGTTCTACACCTCAGAGGGCCGACCTTTCTTTGTGTGTTTCAACTTGTTCTTTAGTCCCTGGAGGTAAATTTTTTTGAGTAGTTTCACTTTGTGTATTGCTATTTTTCTTATCTGTTAGCTGCATACAACTTAACCATCTTTTAACCACAACCAATCTTATTTATAACAAAATTACTTACTGACTCGGTAGCTTTTGTGCATTTTCAATTCTTTCAGATTTAAAACACACCTTGATCCTTCTAGTCAACTACCTTCTTGAGTTCTTAAACAATTTGATATGGCCCAATTGGACGTTTGTATTGTAGCTTCAAAAACACATGCACTTCTTAATGATAGTTAAAATTTATCTACATTTCCTAGTAATAGTTGCTATATTTCTTTGATTAAAAATGTTCATAATTTTCTGGTTTGTACATCTTCGCTATATCTTTGTGCGCTATATATTCACCAAAGTTTTTTTTTTAATACGTCTTTATTAAGGATTCACCTTTCACATGCATACATTATTGTTGATGTGTGATTGTGTTCTTTGGAACGTCTTTTAACTTTAAAAAGTTTTTAAGGTACCTACACTATTCTTCTTTTTGCTTGCATGTCAGACATTGTTGCAGTCGGGTTGAAAAAGTGTCCATACACTTTTCAAGCATAGAGCGTGATTGGCTTGAATTTGGCGAGTTATGGCATCCGAAGGAATTTTGAAAATCCGTGCTTTTTCAATGTAAACTGAGCATAACTTCATTAAAAATAATCAAACAGGGAAGATTCGATCATCGAGGGGGGCACTCCACATTCCCGCGCAATGAAATGAGACACCATGGAAAAATTTCTTAAAAAAAAAACATAATTCTTCTGAGCTACTGTAAGTAGTCCCCTCTTATTGAAACCAAACCTTCTCTAGGGCAACCCGATGGCTTCTCAATTCAGGCATCAAAAATTCGCAACACTGTAAAGTAACGCTGTGAGTTGACTGTCACATTGCGTTCGTTTTTTCGGAAAATGTAAAGTCCAATTATGCCAAATTGCGCTATTCCGCACTATACATTTACGCTTTCACTATGTAGTAGTCTTTTATGGGCTTTCTTTGGACTATTTTCCAACAAGTACCAGAAATTTTGTTTATTTACATCCCCGATTAGTGAAAACAAGCCTCGCCACTAGTTATCAGAACACAATCATTGTTCAAAGTTTCCAGAATCGTTTCTATAAAAGTAAATCGCCGCAAATAGTCACTTTTCTTCAGTTCTGGAACAACCATAATTTTATAAAAGTAAAAGTGGAGGTTAAATTGCAAAATTCGGCGAACGGACTTTTCTGATTTACCGCTGAACGGCGAGGGCTAGCCTCCACAGCCCGTCGACCTCTTTTGATGTTTTCTGGTGTTTTAAAAATTCGATCACCTCACCGAACTGTTCCGGGTTTTACAGTTTCTCTTGTTTCAAAGTTGTTAAAAACCATTTTAGTATTGTTGGGCAAAATGTTACTACATTGCGTCTAGCAACATTGAAGTGAGTTCAAAATCTTTAATGTTCTACATCACTAAATGACCCATTGCAACAAAAGTGCGTTGTTCAATCGCCCACGGCTCCATGGCTACTAGAATGGCGACTATTAACAAGTATATATCAACCATTGCACATGCACTAGATGTCGTAGCACTAATGTTATATCTGGCTTAAAAACGTTAGACCTCCCTGCCAAGCGTTGTATGTACCTGATTAGAAAGGTGTTTATATATTAGGAATGATAGGTTTTTCTATTCTAAACATTTAATTATCAAATGTAGATTAAAAATAAGTTATCTACGCTTATCCATAAACTAGTAAATACAAATAAATAAGTTACTGACCTTCTAATCAATATTGTGGCTTACTTACTAATACTTAGTCCACGGTACAAATATAATGCCGGTTTATAGAATGGTAACACATTAAAAGCTCGCATCTCATTCGAACAATAAAAACAATCCGGGTAATCCGGGGGCCGGATGAAATTATAAACTAGACCTTCGGTTCCGCCGGAAATTAGCCGCACGTGGGTGAAAGTAGGGCGAGAGATCGCCCAGGCTGAGAACCAGTGGCTGTTAGTTTATTGCTTAAGAATAATTTTTACAGTTTTCCAAGCTATAGAGACAACACTGTTCTGAACAAGGAGATACTATTAGTTCTGACACGACAGCGTTCACGTTGACCGAGAGTTTGTGTCTGCATAGATACAGAACGTAGTCCGTGTTGCTAATTAATAAAGTATTACAAAAGCAAACCCCTTTGTTTCCGTTCTTTCTTTCGACTCCATCCTTACAGCTAGATCTTAGGCCAAGTGATTAAGCTTGGTTTGATGCGATAAAAGAGGCACTTCGCAACCAGAAGTTGTCATTCAATCACATATCGATCGAACAAAACGAAAAACACTAGTAGGAATATTAAAAATACCAAACTCCAAAAAAATAAAAATCGATCTTATAAGACTTATAAGTGACTTACAAGTGAAAAAATATTAAATAAATATTACAACAGATCTAATTTACAAAGGAAATGGTAATGAACAGTGAATTAACTATTTTTTTAGCAAAAAGTAGTTAATAACCTTGATTGTATAATGCAACAAGCGATAGTAGTTATAAGACAACATAAGACATTTGTAGATAAACTTTTGAATGATTTTGGTATCTTTAAATTTTAAAATTATTATTCTTATATTATCAAACTTAAAGTTTTGTTAAATAATACAACTTTTTTAAAATTTGTACACTTTATTTATAACTTTAAACTTCTGCCTAAACAAAACATTTATTAATTAGCAAAACAGTTGCGGTATAACACAACTAATATCGTGATGATTAACGTGAATTCTCTATATAGCAACAAGTGACTAACTAAAAGCAAGAGGGACACAAAAAAGTAAATCCATTTGCGGCGTGCAATAGTACTAACGTCCCTTATCCTCGACGTTGAACAGCAGCATCATCGCAGAATAGGAGCTCCTTATAGACTAAAATTAAAAAGTGGTCATAATATGACCCACAAAGGCAAATCAAATGATACCCAAGCGAACGTCGAAATTCCAATCGTAGTGAACATTCCTGCGCTTAATGTACTCGGGTTTAGCGACCTGCGGATGATGAGCTGCAGCCCTTTTTGGTATCTTAGGTCGGTACCGTAAAAGTTGGAATGAAAGGCGGCCGTTCCGACTTCTTGGCTCTCGTCGGTCACCTTGTTGCACCAGAACGCAATCAGGAACGTTTGCATGACGATAGTCGATGCTTCTATTACGTACTTCACAAGCCCAACACTAATTTCTGACTATTAACATTTTTCTTTATTAGTAACCTCTATGAGAGGAAACATTGATTACTTACGATAGAGGCGTGATAAACCGTTAAGCACAAAAAAAGCAGTGCACTAAAAAACAGCATCAGAAACACATTGCTAAATAAGTCATTCACTTCATCTACAGCACCCATTATTGCTACATGGTACTTAACAATCTTTCGCAGTTGTTGGTGTAAAGTGGCATAAGGAATTTGGGAAAAGTCAACTTGATCTGTTGCCGACTCTAAATTAACGGTGACCTATAAAAAAAGTTATTTGGTGTTACCTAACTATTAATAATGACTTACCCCCTCCATTTTGAGGCATTTTAGAGTAGTTAACCGAATTTGATTCTGCAATATCTTAAAATGGTAGCACAAATGCACTATAACAGAGATGACCAACAAATCTACCGTTACAAACATAACGGCAAAGAATAATATGCACACAACTTGGAAACTCAGAACGATTTCATATTGTGGGCTGCACGATATGTTAAACATCGATAAAGCTCCGTAAGGGAGAACCCATTTTCTATAATCGCTGTTTCTTATTCTGACTATGATGGCGTACGTGGATGACATTGTAACAGAACCTAACAAGGCAATCCAGTACGTTATATTCTAAAACCAGGTCAATTAGAATATTTGCGTTTATTGTCGTTGCTGTGTACCTGAACTTTTGTGATCATCAAGCATTGATTAATGAGTTGCTCTTCGATTTCACCACCTCGATTCGGATCTGGCAGGAAAGGCTTTCTTTGGACTGCAGCTAGTAAGTTTCTCACCCTGCGGCGGTTTTTTAATACCGTGGATAGCTTGTAGAAACCTGAAATTCACTAGTCACTTTCTCCAATTTTCTTTCTGTTTTTTATTACAACAAAAATTGTTTTTGATACAGAGAACTACCAAAACATCTTTACTTTCGAAAAGATCTAATATAAGCTGTTGAGAATGTGTTTAATAAAAAAAAGTAGACAAAAGGACTTTTTGCAAAGTCCAGGTGGTATAATTGCATTTCATTATAGTGCCTGGTCAATGCATATTAATGTTTTAGATAACTTCAAAAGAACTCTTAAACAATATTCGTGGGGGTAGTAACCCTTATAAATTTTTTTTTACTTTCCTTATCCTATAATAAGGAAAGTAATGTAATCGGCGGAAATTTGACTTACTCAGTATTTCACATTTCTGGACGAATTATAGCCACAGGACACCAAAAAAGTTGGTTTGGGCCATTGGTTCGTGTGTGTGTCTGTCTGTCTGTCTATCAGTAAACAAGATATCTCGAGAACCGTAAGAGCTAGAGACTTGAAATTTGGTATGCAAGGCCGATCCGTCTGGTCGCAAGGTCGCAAAATCGGTCGCAAATCTACACGGTTGAAGATACAAAAAATTCATGAGAATAAAAATGATTTATTATCACGAGATAAACATGAATTTAAAGTTAAAGTTGGTAAAATAGGAACTCGAAAAAATTTTATCCAAATAATAGAATAAGGAAAGTTGTGTGATGTTCACACCAGATTTTTATTTTCTTAATAGAAGAGGTGGCCCCAGTACATAAAACCACACATTATAAGTGCAATAAATTTTGAAATAAGAGTGAGCTTTTTCAATTGTGAGAAATAAGTTATATGGTTTTTCTTGTTGTTCATTATTTTGTATAACTGGAACTTAGAACATCAGCTAATTCCAAAGTAAAAAACATATTTTAAGATTTGAACGCTCTAAGATTCATAAAATTTTTAGATGTTATTTTCTCTCCTTTTACTTCTTCTTTTATATAATCATTTTTAATTATTCTATTTTTATAGTGCGTGTGCCCTATGCTTTTACACTTACGAGCAAAACAATCAACTCGGCAACATGTTCGAGCTTTGAGAGAATGTGTATCCACTCTGATAGCATTACTACTAAAGTGTAGTGTACTGTTTAAAAGCTTAAAAACTGTGGTTTAAAATAATATCACGTCGAATAGATTCGGACCTGTTCTGACAAAGTTATGGGCTTAAGAATATGTGTAACAGAAAAGTGTTGAAAGGGAAAAGGTGATCATAAAGGAAAAAATAAAATTTTTAGTTGGAATTAATTTAATGATTATTTTAATGGATGGTTTTGCCACCTCTACTCCTAATTCCACTTTCCAAGCGATTATGCATGGATTAGATGACTTCTCGCATGCTGTCTTGAGGGATTGCTTCCATTCTTCACTCTCAGTTTCATCACGTTCTCTTTGCTTAAGCTTATCTCAAACCTGATTCAAGTCTGAGTTACACGAAGGCCATCCCATTTTTGGTGTACCGACGTCAGCCAGGTAGGTAGTAGTCACTCGCTCATTAGCATGGAGTCCTCACCAACAAATTCCGCAAACAAAGCATTCCTCCAAAATGTCCCTGATGTAGCAGTCTGCTGTTAAACTTCCTTCCTAGGCACAAAACCAACTCAGTTTTCCGTACATGGAAATGCGCGCCCAGAACTTGTAAGAGCTACTTCTATATGCGACAGTTCCTTAAATTCAGCAATGAGCAAATCGATCCCCTGACCCATAGACCCGACGTCTCTTGTCATTGCCATGTAGGTACATCCTGGACCCGTCGGTGACAATACCTGATTCCAATGGCTGAGATCTCAATCGAGATATGCGCGAGCAAATTGTAGTCGTCTTTGCTTGTAGACTGCAATCGGCTTGGGACCCGTAACTGCCTTTTTGGGGTCAGATTGGACGCCTTCTTACAGTCCAAGTGCTGGCGACCACACCTCTGACCGCACTCAGTTCTTGCTTGAGATCAACACTAGCCATATATCGATTTCTGAGAGATATTAAGACGAAAAATCAATCGCCTCTCTTTGTTGTCACGCGGCTACGGCCGCCTGATTGACTCAGATTTAGTCGATTTACCACGGCCCTCTGATTGAGGGCCTTCCTCAACAATGCAACTGCTTGGGCTGCTTCGGCGGTTGTGGTATCCATTTTCTTAAGAATCACTCGACCACTTACGTAAACTTTGGATAAGTGACTCAGAATTACCGAATTGCAGGCGTACTATAGGCCAATCACAATTGTCGCGCACGTGCGTTCCAATTGCGAAAATTCGTAAAATTCTGTTTGTGATGCATATTTTTTTGAATGCCTCATCCGATTACTGCAATAGCAACAATTTTTTTAAAGCTCAATAATAAAAATACTATTTGCACGTTAGTGTTTTTCTTTTCATTTTTCTTAGACTGAAATAGGAGTCAAAAATGCGTATGCAACTAGTGAGTCGATTGTTTTGCTCTCAAGTGTATTTTGTAGTATTTCACTATTTTGACGATTCTTTCTTCATGTGACCATTTTTGTCTTTCGTTTCATATCAAATTTGTTATATGTATGACGTTATATTCTTTGATATTATTCTGTAATATACGCTTAGTATGAATTATTTGTGCTGTTATTTTTGCGTTTTTTCCAGCAGCTTACGTTAGTATCGGCCTCATTGTTGTTTTGTACACACATACTATGTTTCTCTATTTAACTATCTGTTAGTCCAGATTATTTGGTTTAAGCATCCATTTAGTGTTCCTGCTTTTCTCATTTGTTTGTATTGCTATATAGTTCATTTCCATCATTTTTTCGATTTGTCTTCAATTACTATTTTATTGCTGGTGATCCTCACTTGTTAGTCATTTTTTGTCCTTCTCCTTAGAATCTTTATACCGTAAATTTTATATTTTGTACTAAACTTTTAAGTAAGTCTCTATAACTGATTTTTTTTGCATAACAAAGAAGATGATGCCGCTTAACATTAATATTAGAATAGATTTTAAAAACTTCACCGTAATAAGAGGTTTATACCCTGTAATTATCTATGATATTTTTGTCGTCTTCCTTATTTATTTGGTGTAGTATAATTATCAATGTTTTTCTGATAAAGTAGCCTAATTTATCTATCGAGTTTTGTCTTCATGCTTTATCTGTTTTTCATAGATTTTATCTTGCTATTTTCAGAAGCTATATTGCATTTTGCTATGTCTTTATTATTGTTTAGGATAAGAATTTTGCTATTCCTTATACCATTTATTTTTAGCCTTTGGTTTCTTATTATTCTCTATATTTATGTTTGGCGGTTATAAAAATCAAATTATGTTTTTCTCTTGTTTTGAGTGCGTTTTATTCCTTATAGAAATGTGGTACTTTTGATTCTCGTTATTCTAAAAATAATTGTCTCTTTCGCTTTGGAAGTTAAACACGGCCCCACCTCACAAAATATTTTACTCTATAAATAAAGTTAAGTGATGTAAGTGCTAAAAGTGAGTTAAATAAAAAACGAGATATTGAAGTAGTTAGTTAAGATTTATAGTAGATGTTACGAAGAGAGCGCTAACAAAATATAAGCAAATGTAGTAACGCGACAGAGATAAAGACTCTAAATAACGATACACCAGACAGAGACGTTCTAAATTTCCTAAATGGCAGCAGCCTAGATGCATCAGCGCACAGTATACACCTCTTCACCCCTAAAGAAGTACAGAAAGAAATATCTTTCTTAAACAATAAAAAATCTCCAGGAATAGACTAAGTTACTCCTAGGATGCTCAAAAAACTTCCCAAGAAAGGACTAGTTACGTTAACATATATAATTAATGCTGTACTCAGACTTTACTATTGGCCACAAGGACTGAAATTATCAGAAATAATTTTAATGCCAAAACCCGGAAAAGACCCAAACAATGTAACCTCGTATGGACCGATAAGTTTACTATCAACGATATGAAAACTACTACAGCGACTACTACTACATCGTATTACACTTCTGCAAGATGTAATCCCAGACCATCAATTTGGGTTTCGAGCAGAGCACTCCACTGCACAACAGTGTCATCGGATAGTTAACACTATTCAATAATCTCTGGATAATAAAAAATACGGTACAACAGGATTTATTGATGTTAGCCAGGACTTTGACATATATATTGATAAAATCATACCTTGAAAACAGAAAATTTAGAACAAGGGTAAATGGAGAAAATTCTTCTTCTACCCAATTAAAACAGGTGTTCCTTAGACCCTTTCTCTATCTGATATATACATTCGATCTTCCCACAACCACTAGCACAATCATAGGAACATTTCCTGTTGACACAGTTATTATGGGTGTAAACGAAAATCCCTTAATAGCATCTGCATGCTTACAAGTCCAACTTAACCTACTTCAACAATGGCTAGATAAATGGAAGGTTAAAATTAACGAAACAAAGTCTCTGTAAGTAACTTTCATCTTACGGAAACAACAATGTCTACAAGTCACCATCAACAATATACAGCTCCCGGTATCAACAAGTGTAAAATACCTTGGATTTCACTTGGATTAAAAACTTGCATGGATGGAACACATACAGAAGAAAAGGAAACAAATGTACTTATGTTTTAAAAAATTATATTGGCTTTTTAGAAGAAGATCTAAGCTGTCACTAGAGAATAAAATTATTATCAAGCCGATATGGACATTTGGCATCGAACTATGAGGATGTGCCAGCAAATCAAACACTGCTATAATCCAAAGATCGCAATCCAAAATCATCAGAGCCGTGGTTGATGCACCATGGTATGTGAGTCACCAAACGCTGCACCAAGACTTACGAATACCATTCATCACGGATATCATTCAAGAGAGAACTAATAAACACAACAGCAGACTAGCAACTCGCATAAACCCCCCCATACAACCACTATTGCTAGATTCGAGCAACAGACGATTAAAACGGCACTGGCCAATAGACCTGAAGTAAGGTAGCAGGCATTTGATTATTAAGGAATGAATTCTGAGTTAGCCAAATAGCTTATAGAATATGTAATTTCTGATTGCTATTTTAATAAAATTAAAAAAATATATACCCTTATCTTATGCAGGACAGTCTCTTACAAATTAAATATGAAAAAGAACTTGGTAACCTGATCCCCATAGGTTCCGGAGTACTCCAAAGGAATTTTTCAGAACCAGTATTGTACTTATTGTACGCAGCAGACCTACCAACCTGCCCGGAGGTCTCAATCGCAACATTTAACGACGATACTGCGCTACTGGCTACACGCGAAGGTCTAGTAAGGGCTTCCACCAAACTACAAACTCCTTTCGATGTTATCCATAACTGGTTTTAGAAATGGCGAATTAAAATCAACTTAACCAAGTCTGTACACGCCACCTTTACAAAGAAAAGATGCATTTATCTACCCATCGCCATCAACGAAACAATAATACAACAATCTGACAATTCAAGACATCTAGGTATCCACCTTATTAGAAGACTAACTTGTAGGATCCACATATGGAACAAACACAAGCAACTTAATCTGAGTTCTGCAAGCACTATTGGATGCTGGGCAGACATTCTCAACTTTCCTTTCACACAAAACTCCTCATTTACAAAGTAATTCTTAAACGGATCTGACTTCTACTAACTTAGCTATAATAGAAAGATTTCAAATAAAACCCCTTCGAACCATTCTTAACGCACCGTACTATATAAGCAACGCAGACATTTACAGTGATTTCAAAGTGCGTTCTGTGAAAGGAGAAATAGTGAAAAGTAGTGAAAGTTACATCGCCAAGCTAGAATACCACATTAACAGTCTAGCACTAAACTTATCGGACAACAGTGTCCACAGTCGGAGAGGCAGTACACTCTTGACTTGCCGTTTAGATTTTAGCTCAAGCTCTCTAGACTATTTTATGTTCCTTTTGTAAGCGTTTATACGTATTAGTTGTAACTGAAGCGGTGTTGTTAAACATCGTCACATATACCACTTTATTTAAGTAATTTACTGATTGATCTATGAGCATATTGAAAATAATAATAATCTGACAATAGAAAAATTGAACAGAAAGTAAACAAAGAAATGTGGCGTTCACTAGACTCTTGATTTACACGAGGAGGTCCATGCGTTCGTACACGCACGTCGGGGATGCTCTCGCTCCTTGCTGAATGTCTGGGAGAGCGTGGCTGTCATCAAGCAACTGCATTACCGTACGCAGTTGATTTGCTTCCGCCGAGCGGAGTTTCGATTGTAAGTGCCCATTCATAATGGATATAAGCATAAACCAAATTACGAAATTGCATTATGATCGAGCGCATAAGGTTTTACGTATTAATTCAACTTTACGTATTACGTATTTCTTATGGGCGGCTTACGCTTACGTCCATTACGAATGAGCGCTAAGTTAAATTGTTCCATGTACCGATCTAATTAAAAATTCATATGTTCCTACCTTGCAAAAATTTGAGTGAAGGCGGGTGAAAAATTGTCAGCCTAGGACGCCAAAGGTATCTCGGCGGGCAACACTAACAACGCACATGTACTTACTCAATAAGGTGCCAACCAAATATATTATAATACTCGACGCGACTTCAAAGTCGTGCTGAAACATTTCGTGCGTAGTCAGGCCCATGTAGAACAGCATCCCAACCACCACCACAAATTCGTACAGCTTATACGCTGGACCTTCATTTTCGTTCAACGACACCCCGAATACTTTCAAAAATATAACTTCTCTGAAAAAGTAGTCCCTGCGGCGATTTTCAGGAAAGCCTCCCATCTTCGGCGAAATGTTGATTCGTTCTAGCAGTCCCTGCAGGAATGTTCCGGTGCTTTTATATGCCGCACATGCTGTGGAAAGGGCTAATTGATCGCCTGCATGTTAAGCACGTGGACCAATAGCAAAAAGCTGCTGCATTCCTTAGCACTGATCAATCAAGTCAATTCTTTATGAACACATATTGCCAGGTTTAATTAATTCCGTGTTGATTGATTATCAGACACTAAACTTATTCGAATCTATAGTTCTATTTAATGTAAGCTTCTCCTTGTTTGTCAACCATAAATTCTTTCTACAGAAAACAAATAATAAAATTGTGAACCTTAAAGTGATCAATCTATTATCTCATCGCTTAAATATCACACAGGTACTAAACAATATGTTAGTATGAATATCCGAAGAGTGGAATTAAAAAAATTATAAAATGATTATAAATGATTTAATTTTGACGTTTCTCATCGACAGATCAGAAGAAGCAATGGATAACAGATGACAGTTTGTGTCATCGGGCGTTGGAAAATGCAAGAATAATAGCACGTTTTGATTCGGAACTTCACTGAAATGCAACTAAACATTAACCCCTTCAAGTATCTTAGATTTTAAAGCAGTGGTTCCTAAACTGTGAGTCGCGACCTCTTTGGAGCGCGCTAAAGTACTAGTGGGTAAAAAGAGTATTTCCAAATAATGCTGTAAATTTACTTTTGAAGATAAAGTGCGCCTCAAATAAAATAAAGGCTTTAATTTTAGAGAAAAAATTTATTTATTTATTAGTTGGTAAAGTTATCACATTATTTGACTAAGACTAAAAGTTTCCATTGAATGTTATATAGTATATTTGGCAAACGTCCTCTACGGCACATTTGAAACTCTCGAATTTTTCTTTCGATTACTTCTCTACATAACTATGGTTTAATCTCGTTGATAACTATTGTTCCAACTTTTGTTCCAATAATTTGATTATTTCACTCGCTATATGATAGATGGCGCCATCCTGCTAAACCACAAGTTATCCAAATTAATTCTATCCAAGTAAGGCTACAAAAATCGTAAAACTATGGACCAAAAAATTCCAAGCATTATTAGATGAAAACCCGCCTCAAAATTCAAGAAATTTGCAAACAAACAAACACAGCTGGGGCTGTGCTGCAGGCTACCAGCCGGGTCACAGGTGGCGGATAGTGAATGGCCTCTAGATTTAGGGGTTAACTGCGAAATAAGCAGATTATCTGACGAATAAGCAGTCCCCAACCTAGCAGACCGAATGATCGCCGGTATAAGTGATCCGTCTGTATGATATAGACAGGACAATCTCTTGCCCTTAGGATGGGAAACTGTCCCAAAAAGCGGAAGAATCACCACTGGTCAACGGCATGCGAATGCAGAAGGACCGGAAACCCAATGCATTAAAGGTCTTAAGGACATTCCTAGTACATCAATATGGCAGATAAGCTTAGAATTGATAAATATACTGGCCACGGACTTCGGAATCCGAGATCCGGCAGGGGCAGAACAACCACGAAAGAATGCAAAGCTCCCCTTGGTCGTCATCCAGCGAAATTCTTGCAAACTTAGCACCCCTAAAAAGAAAAAGGGGAAGACGTTCAAAATAAGTACGTGGAATGTAAGAACACTTTATGAGGCTGGAAAAACCCATAACGCTATTCGAGAAATGAAACGACTATCTATCGACATCATGGGCATCAGTGAGATGAGGTGGAACAGGTCAATGCCTAGTTGAAGAACATACAATCTACTACTCTGGCAACAGCGAAAATAAGCATGAAAACGGCGTCGGAATTATAGTGTCCAAAGAAATGAATCAATTCATCGAGAATTTTGTACCAGTTAATCAAAGAATGTTAATAGTTACTTTAAGCACAACACCAATTAAATGCAATATCGTTCAAGTATATGCTCCAACAGCAGAAAAAACCGAAGGCGAAATAGGATCATTCTATAGAATATTAGACGATCTTGTTAGAAAACTCCCAAAACAAGATATAAACATTATAATGGGAGATTATAACGCCAAAATTGGAAAAGGGAAGAGCGGGGAGTTAGTTGGTGATTATGGTTTGGGAGACCGAAATGAGAGAGGAGGTAGACTACTTGCATTTACACAAGAACACCAATTGGCTATCATGAACAACTTCTTCAAACTACCTGCCAGGAGATTGTACACCTAGATATCACCTCAAGATAAACCTGGAAATGTGGTCAGAAATCAAATTGACTATCTACTAATAAATAAAAGATTCAGGAATAGCATACAATCAGTGAAAACTTACTCAAGTGCTGACATAGGATCTGACCATAACGCCATGGTAGCCAAAATAAACTTATGACTGAAGAAAGTAGAGAAAAACAATCGTAAACAACAATGCGACACGACGAAATTAAAAGACAACAACATCAAAATCCAAGTAGCAGCTACATTGAAGAAAGGGATTGCGAGCATAGATACCAGTAACAATATTGAAGTAAAGTTGCAGAATTCAGAACAATAGAAAAAATTTTCAAAGACCATTTGAAACCGACTAAGCCTAAAAAACATCAATGGATGACCGACGAGATTCTGTCTATGATGGACAAGAGAAAAGATATAAGAGAACCAACATAGAAAAATATAGAGAAATACAAAGAAATATATGGAAAAAATAAGAATAGCTAAGAGAAAGTGGTTAGAAGAACAATGTAAGGAAATTTAGGAATTATAAAAGAAACACGACCATTTTAACGTGCATCATAAGGTAAAAGAAGCAGCAGGTATGGTCAAACGCAAATTAGTTGGACGATTGATAGACGAGGAAGGAAATATCATTATAGATAAAGAAGCAAAAATAGAACAATGGAAAGACTATATTATAAAACTTTTCGAGGGCGAACAGAGCATGTGTAACTGGACCATATACAACAAAGGACGAAGTATGTGCAACAATAAATATTATAAAAGATGGAAAAATGGCACACCCGGATGGAATCCAATGTGAAATTTTAAAACTTTTTGACGATGATGCTATAACAGGGATAACAAGAATCTTTAATCAAATAAAAAATACCCAGAGAATGGCTCAAATCAACTTTCATTGCCATACCAAAAAAACCAACCGCGAAATACAGTGCCGATTACCATACGATTAACATTGTCACATCTTCTTAAAATCTTTTTAAAAATAATACATAAACGAATATATAAGCTCTGTGAAGAACAACTAAGTGAAACTCAATTCGGATTCCGTAACGCCTTGGGCACTAGGGAAGCTCTCTTTGCTATACAAGTTATGTTTCAACGTTGCAGAGATGTGAATGTCGATATTTACGCTTGCTTTATAGATTATCATAAAGCATTTGATAGAGTTAAGCATGATAAACTTATTAATGTTTTGGAAAAAATTGGGATAGATGACAAAGATCTTCAAATCATAACTAACCTCTATTGGAATCAATCTGCATACATTACAATAGATGTAAATAATTCAGACGAGATAGAGATAAGACGAGGCGTGCGACAAGGATGTGTTCTGTCGCCCCTGTTATTCAACATTTATTCTGAGCAAATATTTAACGAATCTCTGCAAGGTATAGATGCTGGTATATTATTAAACGGAACTAGAATGAATAACATTAGATATGCGGACGATGCGATTGGTGTGGCGGCCTTTTTGCCCTTGAACCGCTTTATATCGCGGCGGCATGCGGACCTTTGATATCAGCTACGTTTTGCCGTCGCACACACAACGGCATGGGCTTTTGCTCAGCCGAGGCATTCACGCCCCGCAGCGCGGCCAATACGGTCGTGTCTTAACCCGCATACATTCACGCATATTCAACACCCCGCAAATATTCACGCCCCGCAGCGCGGCCAGTTCGGTAGTGTCTTAATCCGCATAAATTCATATACACGCTCCGCAGCGCGGCCAATTTGGTCGTGCTTTAACACCCCGCAAGCATTCACGCCCCGCAGCGCGGCCAGTTCGGTCGTGTCTTAACCCGCATAAATATACGCATCGCAGCTCGGCCAATTTGGTCGTGTCTCAACATCCCGCAGATCCCAGATCCGCAACGCAGAGGTGGCCACCTTGGAATCGCCGACGAAGCCGAAGCCGATTCAGGTGAGCGATTTGGCAATTTGGTTGATATCGGTAGCCGCCCCCATCCGCTTACGCGACGGCCGTTTAAGGGACGATTTTGGCCTTATCGGCTGACCTTCCACTACGGGCCGTACTACGTTTCCACACCGCACCACGAGAGCGGCTATTTACACGCCTGCCTCTCCATTTTTTGGTCCTTACGAGCCGGATCGGTATCGTATCCCACACCGCACCACGAGAGCGGCTATTTACACGCCGGCCTCTCCGTATTTGCGGACAGCTTCGAAGGTTTAAAAGAGCTCATGTCAAACTTTGAAATGGTCAGTCGACGATACGGACTTGAAATGAATATACAAAAAACAAAATACATGGTTATCAGTAAGAATACAATTCCACCCGAACCCTTAATAGTTAACTCTCAACCAATTGAAAGAGTAACATCAATAAAGTACCTAGGTACGTCGATAAATAGTCAATGCGACCACTCTAAAGAAATAAAGTGCAGGATTGAGAAAGCCAGATCAACATTTGTAAACATGCAGAAAGTGTTTAAGTCTCGAGATCTAAACTTGAATACAAAAATGAGACTATATGTGTTCTCTGTCCCGTTGTATGGAGCTGAGACTTGGACGCTGATGGAAGCATCAATGAAGAAACTTGAGGCCTTTGAGATGTGGACGTACAGGAGAATATTGAGAATATCTTGGGTCGACCATGTGACGAATGTTGAAGTACTACTGAGAATGAATAAAACAACTGAAATCGAAAAAACTAAAAATCAGAAAGTTACAGTATTTCGGATATATGATGAGGAATGAACAACGTTATGGGATACTACAAGGTAAAGTGCTAGGAAAGAGAGGACCCGGACGCAGGCGCATCTCCTGGCTAAGGAATTTAAGATCTTGGTTCTCAATGACACCGGCAGACCTCTTTCGAACAGCCGTCAATAAAGTTAAGATTGCCATGTTGATCGCGAACACCCGGAACGGATAACGCATGAGGAAGAAAAGCAAGGGCATTAGGGATTGGTAAATCAATCATTTCAGATCGTTTACATGCGATCGAAAAGATCCAAAAGGAAAAAAAATAGGTACCATATGAATTGTCGGAAGGTGCCATTGCAAATAGCTGATACATCGCCATTTCGATATCATATCACAATATCGTTTACTAGCGATTCCACTCGTATTTACAAAAAAGAACGGCACAAGACTTCACCAGCATAAAATCCACCCCAAACTGCTGCTTTTTGGGTATGTATAGGCTACTCTTGAATGATCTGATGACTTTCTAGGCCCTAAATGCGACAATTTTTCTTATGGACGTACTCGTTCGGGTGGACATACACCTCGTAGCCAAAAATGATTTTCTTAGTGTTAGCAAAATTTCCACCAACCTCTTGACTCTCTAGTACTCAATCGGTAAATACCCAGTGTTTCAAATGGTTGGCTTTTTCTTGGGTTAGCTGAATCTAATAGAACCCTACGATTGACAGCTTCGTTTGTTAGTTCGGGGTATTCTTGCAACTTTTTGGTCTAAAACTGATACAAAGCCTCGAGAAAAATTATAATTTGAACTTTGCATCATTTAATATTTTGGCAAGTTTTTTTTATGTCTGTTGAAATCTCAGCATATTAAAAAAAGTTAACTATTTTTTTCTAATTGTTATATTAGGTTTTTTTGGAGGAAATAAAGCTGTTGCTTTAAATTGTGTAATTGTTACCATGTTATACTTACCCATTTCCTCTATGACTTCTTAAACGCACTAGAATTAATTAATTTTTTTATTTAAGTCGTCCATATATCAATTTTCAAATCCACTATCGCACATTAACATCATGCCCTTACAAACTACCATTCAAAATATTTAATTGTGATATCAGCGAGAAAAGCCAGCTAACTATATTTCCTATATTTTACAACCTTTTGGTTTTTTAGGCTTAAAAAACCAAGAGGTTGTAAAATATAGGTTCTCATTGGAGGAGCGAGCGACTGTTCTTGTACACTGGTATACAGTGGGTGAATCGATCACTATGAAATTTTCCACAATGATAGAACTCGAAGCGAGTGAGGTAAGCTGATAAATTGTTTCGAAATCGGACAACTGGATTTAGAGCAATTAGCAAATCCAGTTCCCATAGACTTAACATGGAAAAGGTTCGGCGACTATTTTGGCAGTTTATGCAATAATACGTTAGCAATTTTAACAACTCGCTCCTGCAACATCTCAAACAGCGCGCGAGAACATTACTAGTATTTTGATTCGTCACCTTACAATTATATCAAAAGTTCTAATTGTAACTGTAAAACTTTTCGAGATATTAGTCCTCAACAGCTATTTTACCTTTATGTAAAAAAACTGCATGCAAAGAAGCCATATCTTCACAATTTTTTAAAGCAGAATACTGCAAGGCGAGTGCAGTATTTCTTTTTTTTGTAACTTGATTGTAAGACAAGATCGCTATCCTGCAGTAGGCTTGCCGTCAGCGTTAAAGAAAGCAACGAATTTTGTCCAGTTAGCCTTTTTTACCAAAAATTATTTACACTGTTTCATCAGTTGCCAGTAAGAGCAGCAAATGTATGTGGCTGACTTGTTTCTGCAATGCGAAATCCAACTCAATAAGTTGATAGTAATGTTTTGCTGATTTAAAAGTGACTTGCTCCTTGAAAAAATTTAATTTTCTCTCAAAACATTTGACGGTCTTGTCTTATTTGTTTGGATGCTTGTCATTTAAAGGCCGAAGTAACTTTGTTGGCTTTATACTATCTTTTAACAAGACTTTTTGACAAACAACACACTATGATTTATAAATAATAACATTAAATATTGACAGAGGCCACAGATGACGGGGTTACTTTGATTCTGCATGGTCCCATCTTGAGTCTTGAGCGCTGTGGAAGGTGTACTCCTAGATTTTTTGAATGTTTGCATTGCTGTAAAAGTCGTGGTTTTTTACAAACCAATGGACCTTATAAATGTGAGATTTTGCAACGAAGTTCTAAAGTAAAGCCACATACACCATTGTAGACTAGATGATTGACTTGTAAATAATCAACTTGTTGGTGGTGAATAGTCGGTTCCGTAAGCAAAGGAGGAAGCCGAGAGCCACTCTAACTGCCTTCGCCTTGTTCACCGTTCTATCGACGTCATTTTTCGGCCCAGAGCCATTCTGAAGTTTGTAGTTTCTTTCTTTCTTCCAGGGCATCTTCCTTGGGAAGATTCTAAAGTTTGATAGGTCGTCGTGTTAGTGAAATGGAAAATAGGACTATTCTTTTGCACGTTGATATTCATTCTTCGCTTGCTTTCTCAGCGAGCTGAATATTAAGCCAGTGTAGTGGAGAGCGGTGTCAGTATGTCCCAGACATAGATATTAAAGAACATTTAGGACAAGACAAAGCCTTGGGGGAATCTGGCTCTGAATAGAGCAAGCTGTCAAATTGGATGCGGACATGTTGAACTATCGGTAGAGGGATTGCGGTATACCAGGTTGTTGTGTCACACATTTTCGAAGGGTTTGGCCACGCCTAGGAAGACTGCATATGTGGTTTGCTTCTTAGTATATGCTCCATATGCTTTCCCATATCCGGCAGTAGATTAATATGCAGAGAGAAGTTTTTAATTTTTTAGGCTTAAGAGCATCACCTTTCAAGGGATTGTAAAGTGGCGAAGGAGGAGGACAGCGTTGATGGTGGTGACGCAAACGACCGTCTTTCTAGAAATAACCTGCATTGAAAGATTTAGCTACCCGGGCTAAGTGCCTTGTGACGTTTGAGGGCCTGGATGACTTGGATTACTTCTTTGTACATTGCTGGTTCCAGATGGTTGTGAGACTCTTGCGTCCGAAAATGACCCACGTGATTGAGTTTATCAAGGTCAATGTCGCCGTAGTTGAGGTTGCACTAACGCTTCAGGATGCATCAGCTTTATTTTTAGCGATGTAAATAACGCCCTATTCCTTGTCGATTGGCGGTAGCTGGGTAAAGCGGTTGCGTAAAACCCTAACTGTCCTTCAGAGGCCGTTGTAAGCCACGTTAGGTAATTCCAACTTACCCTTCCAGGCGACATTGTGGTGCTTTGCTACAGCGGTTTTAACTCCTGTAACGATCCTGCGATAGTCTTGTATTGGTTCAGCAATTGCCGAGTGCGACGTTACGCCCTTTTTTCTTTTCTGTTCCACTTTTTTTAACTCTGGAGGTAGGAGATCTCTTTTATCCCCGGGACGGATAAGGTTGATAGCGAAGCGGACGGATTTTTGGATGTAAACTCTAAGATAATGTACCGTCTCCTCCAGATAGGATATAACAGGAAAGTGTTTCATGGTCTGCTTCAGGTGGACGCAGAAGGCTGGCCATAAAATGCAAGAGCAAAAAGGAAGGTGATTAGCTCCGCCGGGGATTTCTAAAGTAAGGAGAACCGGGTTGTAATCGCTGTCTAGCTCGCTGACGCACTGGATGCTGCATGAAAACGTCCTTGAAGAGAGCGATGTCAAGAATTCCTGGGTGTCCGACGAGATCCATAATGGTTGGGTTTAGGAGCGGGGCTGATTTAACCATCCAGCGTTCTACTGTTTGTGTTGACCACATGGCTATTTTACGCGGGGTGTTTGGTATTAAGATTCTCTGCCAAGTCTGTCACAGTGTCCTTCTCAAATGTGGTGTCCAAGTCTTCAAGGGAAACTAAACACTCGTGCAACGGCGGGTAGCCCACAAGTGCTTGGTAGCCGGGAGTGGTACGATAAGACTCGACAAGGCATTTCTTCCTTCATGGTCAGTTAGCAGTTTGTGCGGCGGTAGATATAATTTGGAAGTCTGCTTCCATCTCCTCCCTTGAATTTTGTATGCTAAAGTTTATAGCGTAGGCAACGTTCCCTATTACTATATTAAAATAAATATTTTGATGTTTTCTGTGTTTTTTTTTTGTATAAAATCATATCAAAATTTTTTGTGTAGCTAAATTTATATAAAAATGATGTAGCAATGTAGAGAGAAGCTGCTGCATTATTAAAAAAATGCCCTCGCAGAGTATTTTGCGAGGAACTCCCCGGTAACGAAAAAGGTAATGGGGATCCCAATTTTGATCTTTAGTCACCTGCTCTTTTCGAATTTAAGAATAAGCCAAAACACAATTAATAAATTAAGCTCGGTCTTGAGATGAAGGTACGGCAGTCACTCAGTTTTATCTTCGGCGAAGCTTAAAGCGAAAGGTGTTACTGCACCAGATGTATTAGAAATCATTGTTCAACGCACCAACGAAGAAATGAAAAGAACATCTATGAAAATTTGGAGTCGGTCATATTATAGAAGACTTGATATAATTGAAAGCTTTGGTTGCGATTGTTGTATTTCAGAGGCTTTAAAAAGCATGACGACACCAGTAATGAAGTGCTATAGATGCCTCGATTCGGCTGTACTTTGTACAGAGCTTCCATTTTCTATAAACGTTTCTTAGATTTGATAATATTGATACGAAAAACAAACAAGTAAATAAGTAGCGATTAACTTTTGAATTTGTTTTCATTACTTATAAGAGGTTCTGTTCATCTAAAGTGAAACATAACCCATGTTACAATTTCTATTTAAACTGATGCTTCAAAGATATAGGTAATAATAAAAAAATATTTGAAAAATTTGACATTTGTCACAAACTTCCGACAAATCTCTTCAGTATGCAAAAGAAGAGATTTTGAATCAACAATACAATGTTTCAAATGGTCATGGTTTTAATATTTGCTAAAATAAGATTGATAATCAATTTTCAAATTAAGTCGCCATTCAACATATGTTATGAAAAAATTATGACTTTGTTTCATGATAAATTTATTTTTTTTATTGGTTTACTAGCAATTAACAATCAGAACTAAGTATAAATACAATATTTGTTCTATGAGTTAATGTGATCACATTTATTGGCAAAAGTCCCTATCGATGTTATCTATTCATCAAGCTATCCTCCTTGTAGATCATTAGGCCATTTCGTGTACATTAGACATATAATAGGGGTCCGATGCGGTTGAACGAGCACTACTGAGTTGATTGAAGTAGGCAGATTTCTCTTACTGTGCGCTCATCTTCACCGTTAGTTATGTAATATGTATCAATGTCAAATTCTAACATACCAGGCATTTGCAATTCGTAGGGTTTTGAACTGTAGGCTGTTGAGATAATATTGACATTTGACTTTGTGAACTCAAGTCAAATGGTGCTAGACTTTGTCAAAAGCCTGGCTGATGAAGGAAAACTGATTTCCGACCAGTACATTTTTTGATTCAAATGCTTTGTTTACTGGTTTAGTATAATTGGTGAACTTCACAGTCGAGTCGTTTCTAAGGAAACTCTAGGTAACTGGCCTCATTTGCTTGTGGTATCCAGGTGTATCTATTCAGATACACTGGTGGGCATTCGCGATTTTAGTAACGTTAACACTTCTTTCATTAGTAGTTTTGAATCAGAATACTAGCAGTAGATTCTGATGAGCGTCAACAGTGCTGACAGCTACTAGATGTACCTGGTATTAAGAACATGATCATGGGATATCCATTATGCGCTGTTTAAAGACTTAAATAATTGGCCAATATCCAATAACGTAGAATTAGTTCATCTGTTACAACTTAATTATAACTAATACACATTAACTTAAAATAGTTCACTTGGCCACAGTTTTTGAGTCTTTTGTTGAGCACTGGTTTGAGAAGTTGTTCCATTAGCGGATTAGGATGGTTGTCTAAAACGGCTTGATGCTTGATGGCTTTTTACGGATTTCTTCATGTACTGTTGGAACATGAAGATCGGTATGTAGTGTATGGTTCGTTACGTACCAGGAGCGTCTGCAATTTGTCGAAGTATCTTGGATTGACCCTTTGTATGATTTCTATGTTTGATTTGAGGCACACCCCAGAGTTCTAGTCCGTATGCCCATATTGGTTTGATGACTGCTTTATATATCAAGATTTTATTTTCCAAGGATATCCGTGATTTCCTTCCTATCAGCCACTGTAGTTCTCTTGTCTTGATATCTGCTTGTTCTCTCTTGTTTGTAATGTGATGTTTCCAATTTAGTTTGGTGTCACATTGTTTATTGTGACTGCGGGGCATGTTTCTTTGAGTAGTGTAAAAGTAATATGCGCAGATTTGTTCTCATTCACTTTTATTTTCCATTTTTCCAGCCATTGTTGAAGGTTATTTAAATAGTTTTGGGTAATGTTTGAGGCTGCTTGAGGATCTTCATAGCAAGAAATAATAGCTGTATCAACGGCAAAAGTCCCTATTGTTGCATTTTGTACTATCGGTAGATCGGACGTGTACAAGACATATAATAGCGGTCCAAAGACACTGCCTTGAGGCACTACTGAGTTGATTGGGAAGTAGGCAGATTTCTCTTCATTTACCTTAGTTTGAAATGTTCTCTCGTTCAAATATGATTTTAAGAGGTTGAAGTAGGCTGGAGGAAAACTATACTTGATTTTGTGAATCAGTCCGAGGTGCCAGACTTTGTCAAAAGCCTGGCTGATGTCAAGGAAAACTCCACTACAGTATTGTTTATTTTCGAATGCTTTGTTTATGGTTTGTAAAATTCGGTGAACTTGTACAGTCGAGTGTTTCTGCCGAAATTCGAACTGATGCTCTGGTATCCAGGTATCTAAGGGCAGGTCTTCGTGTAGTCTGCGAAGCACTAGTCTTTCAAGTAGTTTTGATATTACTAGCAGTAGACTGATAGGTCAACATCAGTTGAATCTTTCCCTGGTTTACCTATCATCATAATTTGCGCTTTTTTAAGACATTTTGGCCAATATCCAAGACGTAGAATAGCATTATAAATTTGTGTTAGCATGACAATTCCTTTTTCAGATAATTCTTTTAACATTGTAGCCGTAATAAGATCGATCCCGGGTGATTTTTTTGGGTTTAGAAATTTAATTTCTTCTGCAATTTCTTTTGATGACAGTGGTTTGATAGGCGTGTGTATTGCAGGTGGGGTAGAAAGACTTTGTTCTATTTCTTGATCAGCTACCTTATCTATCGGTTGGAATACGGAAACCAAATGTTCTGCAAATAGGTTGGTTTTCTCAGCATCACTTTATGTCCATGGTTCATTGATGCTTTTTCTAATTGGTGGAGCAGGAGTTTTAGGTTTACTTGAATTTTTGAATGGCTTCCAAATGGAATTATCTGTTCTGCTTAGTTTAGATATATATTGTTCGAAGTCGTGGTATCGTACTTCTTTTAGCTTGCTCTTTAATCTTTCACTTAATCGGTTATAAACCTGTCTGTCGGCAGGAGTGTAGTACGTTGCCATCTTGATCTGACGTCTTTAGAGCTACGGCCTTTTTATTTCTAAGGGTATGTCCCGCATCATTTTCCTTGGGTGAAGTATAGGTGAAGACTGTTCGCAGCTTGTTGTAGTTGACTTAGAAATACTTCTGTAGCTTTTTCTAATTCATCAGCTTCCTTCAACCGAATTTTGATTTATGCTATCATTTAATATAATCCGGAAGGTCTCTGTTTGTTTGATGATTGTGTAATCTACGCGGGGTTCCTTGTATTACAGATGTTCCGATAGTTGCTATAATAGGAGAATGGTCGGATGTCAAGTCGTAGCTAGGTATAATGTTAGTGTATATCGAGTTAATTCCATTTATAACGTAAAAGTCTAACAAATCAGGAACTTTCCTGGTCAGTCGGCCAATAAGTAGTGTGCCAGTTGATAGAAAAGAGTATATGTGATCTTCTATTGTTTTTAATAGTTCTCTGCCTATGGTTGTTATTAGGCGCGAGCCCCACCTTATGTGTTTGCTGTTGTAATCTCCACCGACTAGAAATTTATTACCTAATTTTTTGAAATATTCTTCAAAATCATTCTTTTTGATATTGTGACGAGGTGGGCAATAGACAGCTGCTACTGTAAGTTCATATGGTAATGTTGATACTTTTATTGCAGTTGATTGTAGGAGATTTTTTTGATATTTCGGTAGTATGTAATGGCGGATTGTATTTTTGATAAGTACTGCTGTTCCGCCGTGTGCCGTACCATCAGGATGATTAGTATTATACGTTACATAATTTGGTATTTTGAAATATGTTCGGTCTATAAAGTGCGTTTCGGTGACTAGTGGAACATCTACGTGATTATTTGTCAAAAAGATATTTACTTCTTCTTTATGTTGTTCAAGACCGTTGGCGTTCCACAGTGCAATTCGTAAGAACTTGGCCATAATTAAGCTAGTTTACTAATTAACGTTGTTAACATGTTAAGTACCATGCTGTTTTGTTATATTAATTTCTTGAACCTGGCTTTGAATTCATTAAGAAATTGCGATAAAATGTTATTTGATAGTTCTGCTTTATTATCATTGTTTGGTTGATTATTTTTGACTACACTGCTGTAAGTTCTATTTTGTTTTTGAAAATTGTCCTGATAAAAGTTCGGTCTAATGTTAAGATTATTTGTAGTTGGTGATTTTGTAGCACTGTCCTTTTTTTGAGTCTGATTCCCCTGGATTAGCTTGTGGTAATATTCACATCCTTTATAATTGGCCGGATAGTCTCCTCCGCATAAGGCACAAATGGCCGGCGTGTCTCTAGATTTCCTACAGCTTCCAGTACTGTGAGATCCTCCGCATTTTACACAGACGTAAGGTCTATTACAATAAGTTTTGGAATGCCCGTATAGTTGGCACCTTCTACACTGCACGATATCATTTTTGGACTTGTGGAGTGGTTCAATTGTAACATTTATGTTTTATAGATTTACTATTTTATATACATCTTTATTATTGTTAGCTGGCTCGAGGTCAACGAAAAAGAGATTTAGCTGCTCCTTTGTTCTTCTATGTCTAGCATTAATGATGTTTCTCACCTTGTGCCCTAGTTTCTTTATTTCTTCTGCTATTTTAGCAGTTGGTATAGAGTTGTGTAGATGTTTAATAAACACTCTCCAGGCTCGATCCTCTTTCACTTGGTAACTGTGGTGAATGATATTTTCTTATTTTAAATATCTGATTAATTTACGGCAATTTTCTACAATTAAACAATTTATCTTAATGGTATTATTTGCTAAGCTCTTCGTGGTGTACTGTTCGTCCTCTAGGCAGTTTCTTATTTGTTTTATCATTTTTGGATAGTCGGTTACTCCATATATGTAAATGGGAGGGGGTTTCCTGATCTTTACACTAGGATCAGTATTTTGATCGTTGTTTTCTTCAACTGCTAATGTGCTGTACCTGTTAGTGGTGATTATATTATTGTTTACAGAATTATTTGTAGTCCTTGAAATCTTCTTTCGTTTTGTACTTCTTACTTGTTGCCATGGGATGTTATTAGTTCCTTGTATGTTATCTGGTTCATCTTCACTGGTCGATGACATTCTTGTAATTTGTTAAGGGTGATATCCCTGTTGCGATATATTAGTTGACGTAATAGGTGATGCTTGGTATTGCGTTTGCTGGCTATACACTGGCGTGACTCCAAAATGCGGCTGAGCCATCAATTGTGTAGGTGATTGGTTTGCCTGGTGATAGACACAGCTATTGTTAAATACCATGTTAATAGCTTGCGAGTTGATTATTTATATTAATAAGTAACTGAAATATTTAAAATTAAAATTAGTAAATAATAGGCCTGACCTTATGTAATCCTGCAGCTGCAACGACACGATAACGCAGCTAAAGTCAGCCCATGCACGTCTGCTCTGCTTCGATGCACAAGGCTAACTATGAAGTTAACATGAGTGCTTTTCGTTTCGTTTACTTTGATTCGCCATTTATTTAGCCAGGTCTGTAGGATAGTTAAGTGGTTTTGTAGTTTTAAGGAGGCTGTGTTAGGACTGGTGTGGCTAGAGAGGAGGACAGTGTCGTCAGCAAAAGTTGCAATGTATGTATCTGATGTTGTAGGTATATCTGCTGTGTATAATATATAGAGCAAAGGTCCAAGGACGCTTCCTTGTGGTACTCCAGATTTGATTGGGTGGAGGTCAGAATACTCTTGTCGGTATTTTATTTGAAAGTGGCGATCTGACAAGTAAGATCTAAAAAGAAGGTAGTATTCACTAGGAAGCAAAGTCTTGATCTTGTACAGTAGGCCATCATGCCACACTTTATCAAAAGCTTGTTTTATATCAATTAATACTGATGGACAAGAGGATTTAGAATCGAAAGCCGTGTTATTATAATAAAATTTAAAATTCGATGACGTTGTTGTATGGTACCTCCTGAACCCAAATTGATGGTCGGGAACGCAATTTTCCCATATATCGGTATTATATAATCTTCTAATTATAAGCTTTTCTGGTAGTTTAGACAACAGAGGAAATAAAGTTATGGGCCTGTAAGATAAAACTTCTTCAGCGGGTTTTCCGGGTTTTAATGTTTTAGTGATGATGGCCTATAATGAAGTCGCAGTATAAAGTTAAAAAGATTTCACTTCTGGGTAGTTCAGTAAGCACCTTTGCCGTTATTAAGTCGTAACCAGGGTCTTTCTTATTGTTTAAATGCCTAATTTCTTCAAGAACCTCGATATAGGTAAAGCGTTTGATGGGCAGTGGCAATTGTAGGGGTGCCTGAAGAAAGGTTTGAATCTCATCATCTGGTTCACTGGAATGGGGAGTAAAGACTTCAGTAAAATGTTGCACGAACCGATCTGTCTTTTCCTGGTCTGTTCTTGCCCATTCATTATTTTGTTTTTTTATTGTCGGATTCATGGTCTGTGGCCTCTTATTTGCTTTAGAAATTTTCCAGATGCTATTATCTGCGCAGGAGAGTTTAGGTTAAATAGTGTTGAAAAGTTTCTTGCTTCAATATTTTATTTTTTTTCTTTATGATGTTGGCTAACCTGTTATATATGTTTTTATCAGCAGGATTGTGCATTCTGTAAAATTTGGATTTTGCCTGACGCTTTAGCCATATTAACTGAAGTATTGCTTTGAGAATATTTCCATCCTCACGTACCATATTTGTAATCTTCGGCGTTGAGTGCCAAGCTGCATATTGCACAGTTGTGATACAGTGGTTCGTCGCAACCTCTATTTCTTGAGGGGTATGTAGATTGATTCTGTTTTGTAAGTCCCCTTGCAGAAAACATCTATATGCCTTCCAGTCTGTTTTTGTGATGGCCTAGGTTGTCTTTTGATAATCGTGGTGCTTATTGTGTAGATGACTGGCTTATGGTCAGATGACACGTCAAAGCTACTAGCTATACTCATATAGTTAGATGAAATACCATGTGTTACAAAAAAGTCTAACAGGTCTGGCACCTTATCAGGGTCCGTGGGCCAATATGTAGACTCCCCAGCTGATTAATAGCCATAGTTTTTTTCACGTAAAAGTTTATATAGTACCCGACCCCTTGTGGTGATTAGTCGTGAACCCCAGTATGTATGTTTGCAGTTGTAGTCGCCATCACATATAAAATTGCTACCAAGTGACTGAAACAATGGTTTAAGGTCTTCAGTGGTGATTTGATGTTTTGATGGACAGTATACAGCTGATATTGTCATCGGATTTGGTAATTTGTAAATTTGAATAGTGGTTGCTTGTAGAAATGGTTTTTCGTGCTTTTCTAATTCATGATGGACAATTGAACTCCTTATAAAAATAGCTGTGCCTCCATGAGCTGTACCGTCAGGATGCTCCGTATGATAACGAGTATAATAGAGTATTCTTAAGTAAGATTTATCAGTAAAGTGTGTTTCAGCTGTAAGCAATATGTATACATTATTTAGTTTTAAAAATGACTCGACGTCATATATTTTTGATCGAATGCCATTAGCATTCCGTAAAGATATACGTAACGATTTAGACATTATTGGACTAGTTTCCTTATAACTGTGGGCAACATATTTATTACCATGTTGTTTTGGTGCATTAATTAAGCAAACAAACATGAGTTTAAATTCTTCTAGGAACTTTTGTAATCTTACATTCTGGTTTTAAACTTACTTTGTGTCTCTCTCTGCGCAGGCTGACTGTAGTGTTGTTGCTTTGATGTGGTTGTTGTTGAGATGTATTTATATGTGCCTGGCGATTTTGTGAAGGCATGGTTGATCTTAATTTGTTTTGAAGTTCTTTATGTACAGTACAATCTCGATAATTTTCTAATGGTCACCACCGCATAATGCGCATCTGACTGGAGTTTCTTTGGTCTTCTTGCAAGTTTTGGCGTCATGAAAACCTCCATATTTTACGCATACGCACGGGCGATTACAATACGCTTTGATGTGGTTGTATTATTGACACCTCATGCACTGTACAATGGTTGTAGTTCTGTGTGGCGGTTCAACCTTTATTACTTGATTATTTAAGTACTGTAGATTATAAATCTCCTTATTATTTGCTGCAGGTTCCAAGTTCACAAAGAACATTGGGAGGGGTGTTTTATCAATTCTGTGCTTAATGTTTGTTGTAGTTCTAACTTTGAATCCCTTCTCCTCTAATGATTCAGCTTTTTTTTCTGTGGTTCTAGTGTGGTGTAGATTGCGGATTACCACTCGATATGCTTTATTTTTCTTTATCTCGTATGTGTGATATATTACTTTAGAGTCTTCATAAATGTGGTCAGTTTACAATATGTGTCAGCAGTATTAGGGATTATTTTAACTACATTATTAGCCAATGTTTTTGTTTTGTATTGTTCTGCTTCTACAACAGTTGTTAGTGCATTTATCATTTTCTTGTAGTCCGTGACACCGTGTACAAATATTGGTGGTGGTTTAGGAATCCTAGTTTGTTGTTGTGCAGTATTTTATGTTGTCAGTAATATATTCATTAAGGTTAGAGAGGACAGAGTATCTGTTATCTTGCGAGACATGCTCTGTATCGCCCTGTGTTGGGTGATTTGATGTTCTCCGCCTTTTTAATTCATTATTTTGAGTTGTAAAAGAAGATTCATTATAAGTTTCATAATCAGACATGCTGATATTATTTGTTGAGTTATTGACCGGCACTGTATTTGTTTGCATTGGTGTAGTAATATTGGGTGCTTGGATAGGTATCTGAGTTAGTACATTCAGGATTTGTATATTAGGTATATATTGTTGGTTATTACATAAATATGGAATAGAAGATTGTGGTGTTATCTGGCTATATACTGGCGTGATTCCAAAATGCGACTGAGGCATCAATTGAATAGGTGATTGGTTTGCCTGGTGATAGACATTGCTGTTGTTAAATGCCATGTTAATAGCTTGCGAGTTGATTACTTATATTAATAACTGAAAAATGTAAAATTAAAATTGGTAAATCATAGGCCTGACCTTATGCAAGCCTGCAGCTGCACCGCCACGATAACGCATGTAAATGCACATCTGCTCTGCTTCGATGCACAAGGCTAACTACGACAAATTTATGTAACAGTTTTCTTCTGCGAGAAGGTACTGTCGGCTATCCAATTGTTTTCTCCCAACTAATTCTTTATTTCTTTTTAAAATCTGCGAAATTTTTTCATTGCTTTGGTAATTCCAGTCAAGCTGGTGAAAATCAATTTTGGCTATAGCACTTGTGGACAGTCGACTGAAGCTTACCGTTCGAGGAAAACTTCTTACCAGAAGCGAGACAGCACGGTGTAACCAAGCACCTGCAGAGTGGCAATGTTCTGGCGACTAATCTGTAGCAGCGCATTATTATAATAAAGCAAAATGCTGATTTTTCATTTTCTGCAGCGATAGAGTCGGTTTAGCGACTTGCAATAGAGTTCACTAGTAATTCTTTCAGAAGTCTATCCATTAGCAGTATCGGTTACTAATCCCAAAAGGCAATCGCTTTTGTTTTAATATAGATAATGCCAGTTGGCTTCCAATGTGTAATATTATTGTTATTTCTAATACATTACTTATTTTTAGTTTAAAATTTCACTTTTGTTTTTAATTTTTTTGTAGAACCTTCCTTTAAGTATTAACCAAAAATTTTCAATTAGACGGAAATTGCACATATATAATATATTGAAGATCTGGCTAAACTGCATAACTGTCATCAGTATAATATTCTTTAATAAATGATATAAGCCTTTGTGAAATTTACTTGTTTAGGTAAATATACCTTTTTAATTACTAATCCCAAAGAAAAAAAATGTTTGAAAGATTCATAAGCACAAAACTTCCAGCCCTACAAGAAGCTCCTTGGTTTTTGATTTAACTTTGTCAGGAATAGTTCAATTTTTTGTACGAAGTGATTACGCAATGTATACTTCAATAAAAGAAAAAAATAGTTTTCATTCTTATTTTTTTAAGATCACAGTGGTCACTTTATTCTTGAACAAACTTAAGTGCAAGAACAATTATTTAAAGTATGTGCCCTTGGACGTCACATTTAGGTTTTGTAATATTCTGATATTGTCATTTATAAAAATGTCAGATGAAACATTGCACTGTAGTACAAAGCTTCTAAACCCTTCAAGGAACTAAAATAGATTTTTTACTTATCATCTATACACTTCTTTTGTAATTGGTAGTATTAAAAAAACCTACAGACGAATACAAATAAAAATTTTATTTCATACAAAATAATTATTAATTTTTTTATACACAAAATTATCACGTAATTTAAACATTAAAGCCAATAAACTTTAAAGATCAACAAAGCTAATTTAACACAGAACCATGTCAATTTAATTCAACTATCTAGCTGGTAGCTTCATTAATTAAAGAATTCAATTAGCTAGTCCCTTTCATATTACCGCCCCAAAGCTCTTTCAATATTAAATTACATCGTGCGCTGGTTTAATGTGTCTGAAGGTCTTGCATGCAAATGCGCCTCGGAACAATTAACTAATCACTAAAATAATGTTTAAATTGTAATAAAAAGTGTAATCTCTCTCTCTCTCTCTCTCTCTCTCTCTCTCTCTCTCTCTCTCTCTCTCTCATTCTCCCCCTCCCTCCTTCCGCTCCACACTCCAGTATTGGATGTAGGCCTTTCCTTTATCATTCCAGTTTTCTCTGTATGTAGCTTGTCTTTCCCATAATTTTTCGCCTCTTTTTTTTAAGTCTTCCCATCTTCCCATCTAATCCTCGGCCGTCCTATATTTCTTTTCCCTGCCCGCGGTCTTCATAAAGTTATTATTTTTGTCGATTTTTTATTGTCCATTCTTATGACGTGTCCACCCTACTGCCATTTCAATTTTGCTACTATTTTGTATTTTCTCGTATGGCTTTGTCTGTTATGATCTATGAGACGAATGCCTAACATCGCTTTTTCCATGGCATGTTGTGCTGTTCGTAACATTTGAGCTGACGTTGTCAATGACCATATCTCTGATGCATATATTATGTTGGGGAGTATCCATTAGCTGTACACTTTTGTCTTCATCAAGATCTGATCTAAATACATGATTTAGCTTTCCAACCCAAACGCACTCTCTTTTTTATTTTATCTTGTTGGTTGTCGTAGTGAAATTCTAAATTTTGTTCCAGGTACACATATTCATTAACAATTTCGAGGTTTGTTTCTTCATATGTTATCCTTAAATTTTTTTGGCGAACTTCCAGGCACTGCAGCCTCAAGGGCTTATTGTGCCCACTAACATACACTTAAATGCTAGGACATTCACACACACCCATGGGCTGGGCGAGACTCCAACTCGCACGCCGGCTAGAGGACAGAGCCATCTGGTTGAACCATCTGCGCCACCGCGCCCGCCTATCCTTAAATTATCTGTAATACAATTGGTCATCATCTTTGTTTTTGCTTTATTGATCTGTAATCCTGTTCTTGGGGCGACTTCTGTAATTTCATTTACCATCTCTTGTAATTCTTCGGGATCCTCGAAAATAAGAATTATATCGACCGCAAATCTTAAGTTTGAAATGTTTTTACTTTCTATTAACTCCTTCTTTATCCCAATTTAATGTTTTAAATGCGCCTTTCAGGGCATTCGTAAATAGTTTCAGAAAGTTAGTATCCCCGTGCTTTATACTACATTTAAACGTTATCGGCTTGATTCTAAAGAATGTTTCTACAGTAATATAGATCCGCGATAAGCTTTATGTATCGGTAGTCAATTTAGCACCTCTTAAGAGCGTCTACAATTGCTCAAGAATCGACGGAATCAAAAGCTTGGTGCAAGTCTATAAAGGCTAAGCGTAGGGCCTTATTGTGTGTGATCTATTGCACTATAACTGCTTATTCTACTGCTTGGAACTGATACAGTCGTGCAGAAATATGATTTGTGATTGCTTTCGTTTATATATGTATTACGACCAAAAGTGGACTGTATCGTATTTTTAAAATCTAAACAAAGAAACTTAAAACAAAAGCCAAAGCTGAAACACTCACCTTTTTGGAAGGGGCGCTCTCCTGCATACGTCGGTTCCCTGTGCTGTAATCTTATGGGATACAGGAAGAGGAAATAAGGGTGTGGGTGAAAAGATAGGACAAGTTACCCCAATCTTCACAGCGGAACCGATCGGTAGCGTCTTTTCTGGTGCAACAAGGTTCCTTCTTGGTTCCTCGCCGGGTCAGGTACAAAGAAAATCGGGCCGAGTTTTCTCACCGGAAAAATTTCAACTTCCGAAATACAATAGGCCAACAAAACGACCTCCGAGAAAAATATCGAATCCCGCAATAAAATAGCCTTTAACAAAACGCCCACCGGGAAATGGAAACTCCTGCCGCTAATAAAACACGCCGGCGAATTGTCGGTCACAACACCCTCGACTATGGAAAATTTAAAACCAGTCGCCCACATTCTAAACCATCACAACTAAATTCAAAACGGAGCGAGCGAAAGAACGAAGAGCCAGCCGAGGCCGAAGACCGCTGCTTTATATATCTCAAATCAAAACTAAAGCGCGTATACAGAGGGAGCCAAAAGACGGCCGGCCCTAATTTAAAATCCAAATAAAAGTAATTGGAGATTGGAGCGAACAATATGTGAGATAGGAGTGAAATCGATCTGTAGTTTTTTAAGTCATAAATATTGCCTTTTTGTGTTTTGGCTTCGGTGTTTTCTCTCATCCAAACATTTATTAAAAAGTGTTTTATATTTTTCTAGGATAGGTGTGCTTCCAGTTTTTAAAAGTTTGGCGACTATGCCATCATTTCCTGGAGTCTTATTGTCGTAGATGGACTTTAAGGCGTATTTAGTTTTATATTTACTAATTCCCAGTATATTTTCTGTAAAAGCTTTAAAGAGTTTTTCGCTTTTATTATCGTTTCTTCTTGGTGGACGAGTAGTCTTTGAAGAATATAGTTCATGGTAAAATCTTTCTATGCATTGCAGTATTTCATTTTGGTCTGTTATTTTGTTATTTTTGTTAATTACCTTTATTATGGTATTTTTTCTTATCCTATCTGAAGTACGTGTGGACCTCAATTTTCCGTTATAATTTTTTCTGTTACGTCATTGTTGTGCTTTGTTATATATCTTCTAACTTCTCTTCTGATTAATTTATTAAGTTTTTTGAATCTATTCTCATCTTTGTATGATTGTGTTAATAATTTTTTTCTTTCCTTCATAATTTCGATCGTGTTCTCACTTATTTTATTACTTTGTCTTTCTTTGTTTTTCCATGTATTTTATTAGCTGCACTATTAAAAATCTCTGTAATGTCTTTATTCAGTTCTATTCCTAATCTCTGTGTATTTTGTAATGAATTATCTATTTCCTTTTGGGTAGACTTCCTTTTTCTGCATTAGTTTTTAAAATTAAATCTGCATTTATAACCTTATATAAATTTTTGTCGTTCCATTTTCACATTAATTATAATTTTACTCCTTAGCATCCGGTGGTTACTACCTGTGCATATAGCATTTATTACATTAACATCTTGTATTGTGCACTTCTTATCTATTATAATGAAGTCTATTTTATTTTTTGTTGTTATCTGGACTTTTCCATTTCTATCGTCTGTGTTTTCTTTAGAATAATGGGTTCATTAAATATATGTTATTGGTTTCTAGAAAGTTGACCAATGTTTGTTTTCATTTCGTCGTTCTAGTCCAAATTTTCCGATACTGTTTTCATCTGTTAGGCGTGTTCCAACTTTAGCGTTAAAGTCTCCTATTATCACTTTACAGTATGTTGGCGATGTATAAATTGCCAAATTGATATCGTCGTGTTCTATTTCCTCGTTCGGATGTGATGATGTTGGCGCATATACTTATAGTGCCGCATCGTGCCGGCCAAGCCGTCCCGAATCGTCCAGAACGCCGCCGACCATAGCCGCCACGGCATTAAAGGCGCCCTCGTCGTGCACCAATCCTGGACAAGCCTCGCATCTTCCAGACGCCTCAGCGTGCTTTCACGCGCAAAATCTGCACCCCACCAGCGGAGTGAGGCACGCACTGAGCCCTTAAAACATGAGCCACCGAGGCATTCCGCCTCAATCCTCAGCCATTAAAGAATTAAATTATCAAAATTCTAGGTGAGTCGTTTTTCTTTATTTTTGCGCTCTGCTGCCCGGCCGTTTGTCCTGCCGCCCGCTTCATGGTCTGCTCCGCCACTCGCCCGCTTCAGCTACTCGCCCTTTATCGTCGCCGCCCGGCTGTCTGTGCTGCCGTCTGCTTTGTCGCCCACTCCGCCGCCCGGCCGTCAGCGTCGCAGCCCGGCCTCCGTCGCCGACGCCCGGTCGCCCACATTCTCGCTTGGTCACCGCCTCCGCCACCGGCCCCGCTGCTCGGCCCTGCTGCTCGCTGCCCGGCCTGCTACCACCAGCTAGCGGATTTGCTGCGCCAACTCGTTGCCCGTTTCAGCGCATAATTTAAGTCGTAGGTGAAGTTCTTGTACATTAGCTAAGTAGGTTAAGTTAGCTAGGGTTAATAGGTTAGATGAAGGTAGGTTAAGTTCTGTAATATTTGTAAATATATGTTAAACTAATCACACGTTGGAGCCAACGCTCCGGAGCCCAATCTGGTAACACTCTATTATGATGTATAGTACCCTTGAGGAGAGTGCCTTTATTTAAACTACAAGTTTTATTAATTAAAAACCCTACGCCATTTATTTTCTCCTTTGTGGTATAATTGATGTCCAGATTTTAGAGTTAACAATCCTTCATCCTTGCGCTTGGTCTCTGCTACCAATTCTGCTAATATATTTTCTCCTAGCAGCAACTGTGTATTGTATGTAAATATATTCAATGTCTTTCTATGACGGCCTAGCTATCCCGGTAATTCTTAGCCGCGAATAGTGCCGCCAAGGACTGGAGGCCTGTATGTTTTTTCTGTCGATTTATGATTGGTTTAGATTTAGATTTGGGGAGGTTTGGCATTATCTCACCACGCTTGCCTTGCGAGTTGGTGAGGGCGTGTTGGTCTGCCGGAGCTATTTGATTTCACACCTATCTCTCTTAGAAAAACCCTTATAACAGGGGCGTTTCTCTATCTGCCACCTGGTGACGCGTCTAGTAAAAGTCAGACTCCCCCTGGACCTAAATTACCACTTTATACTAAGTAAGTATTTAAAATAAATTTTTGTTTTATTTCGAAAGTTTATGAAGCGCTTATTTAATTTTTGAACAATAACCTTATTTATAATTATAAATTGCGTAAGTAAAAAGTATATTTATTTGTAGATGCTATCCCATTTTGATCAGGTAGACCCTTAGGATAATAACGCTCTTAAGAGAAATACAGATAAATATGTGATAAGTGAATACTCCTTTGTTATATGGGTGATTGTCACGGAACGGTGGTTCTGGATGTCCGGGCGTCGTTATTCCGCTGAAAGTCCGTGATCCAATTTTTTTTGGACTGAAAACGTTTTCTCTAGTTTATAGGAAGATACACCTGCATGCATTTTCATGACATATCCTCCTGAGCGAAATGGCGATTGGAAAACCGCCAAAATTGTCGCCTCCGTAACCTGTCCTTTTTCCGTTTCTACGTCACGACACGCCACTTACGGCCACCAACGACACGGTCGTTACGCGCGCGGGGGCTCAAATGCATTCGGGAGTGATCCACTATCGATCACAGCCCTGTAGTATGCAGTATAGAACGCGCCAGATTGAAAGTTGCTGGTTTATAGTTTGTCCGGTGGTTTTCAATAATTATATTAGGATTTTAGAAAATAGCGTATACGGAGGAGAAATTAGTTGTTCAGGGAGCGCCACGCAGCAAGAACGAATCTTCACGTGTGATATAATGACAGTTTGAGCTGATCAAGCGTGCGGGCAGCGAAGTTTTAGTAAACAAAACAGCAACACTCAGGGAAACTACAAGAGTAAAATCAAGTGTCGCCTCTGTAACGTGTGTGTTTGTTGCAATGAATGTTTATATCTTCTTCGGGTCCCGCTGACTGAGTTTGTCCATACGTGCGTCTTCTTCTTCTTCTTCTACTCTTATATAGGCTATTAGCCTGTTTCTAACTACACATTTCGTGTAGTACTATGAGCCATGTTGGGCGTACCCCGAGCAGGTGGCTACTCTGACCCGTTAGAAGAAGGAGAATGTACTTTACGACCGCCAAAGGTGTTTGTATGATGGCCGGAGACCACTCGATGTTTGCCGTTATTTTTGACCTGGGAGTCGAACCCAGGGCCCGCCGCGCGTTAGTCTGGCAGGCCGAAGCCTTTATGTCGCGGCTGTCGTGCGTAATAAGCAAATTTTCGGAAAAAGTGATTGCTTTATTGACTGAATGAGAAACTTGTTTTTATAAGAAATGTTGCCTCCGTAATTGTTGCCTCCGTATCTGTTATCGTTCGGTTTTCAAGTTCTGGTGTTTTCAGTGGTATTTTTCGAAAAATGGCACCTACTACATGTAACTCGAAGCAGCAGAGAAAGGAAAAAAATGTCATCGCTCAATCAAACCACAAATGGAAAATACAGTGCCAGAAAAATCCCGAGAACATAAAACAAAGAAAGTAGGTATAGTGAATATAAGAAATAAACATTGTATAGCATGCTCAATTCAATTCAATTTGATGCTCCTTTAAGGAAGCAGATTCCTAAAGAATTTGCAGAAAAATCATCCAGTCGGAAAAGAATAAAGGACTGCATATATGGTGGATCCCGGTAAAAAGAGTACCATAACTCGGAAAAAAGAAAAGCAGCAGAAACATTATCTAAACGGATCTTTACGAGATTTGCATTCAAAATTCGAGAGAGAAACTGATCTAAAAACATCATATAAAACTTTCTGCAGATTCCGTCTGTTTTATTTTGTTCAACCATCATGTGCTTGCCGGATTCATGAAAATTTTAAACTATTGATTGACGCTCTGCACAAAAAGAAAATTATTTTGGAGAAAACACCATTTCAAGTTCTGGCCAAAGTGACATGCAATAAAAAGCAATTAACTCAAGAGTTTTACTTTCGAAACTGCCCCAGTTGCAAATATTCAGATTTACAGCTGTCTGCCGAAAACAATACTGGTCTATTTTCCTATCCGCAGTGGATCACAGAAAAAGAAACTAGGGTCAGCGCCACCACTCAAAAAATAATTACACCGACCATAACAAAAAAAGCGACACAAAGCATAGATGCTGACAAGGTACCCGAGTTATTGAAAGAAAAGATCCTAGAATTCTTACAACACACTTTCAGAGCAGAACATCAGCAGAATACCTTAAAAGCAAGACGCGAGAACTTAGCTGATGGTGAATTTTTTCTCCTATTTGACTTCAGCGAGAACTATTTATGCAAATACAAGACTGAAGTTCATGCTTTCCATTTCGGCGCCAGCACGCAGCAAATCACATTACATACGGGCATGTTCTATGGACCAGGTAAATTCAAAGAAGGGTTCGTGACAGCCTCAGAATGTTTAAACCACTCTGCTTCGGCAGTCATAGCTCACTTGCAGAAATTTTTGAGCCATTATCTAGCCAGATTCCCCAATATTCATCATATACATTTGCAAAGTAATGGACCAACAGCGCAATACAGAAACAAAATGATCTACTATCTTATAACGCAGTATTTTCCGAGTATTTTCCCTCAAATTCGTACTATAACGTACAACTATACAGAGGCAGGACATGGCAAGGGATCGGCGGACGGAATCGGGGCCACTGTAAAACATAACACATATTCATAACATAACAGATATTCCAAACTGCGATTCGTTTGTAACTCTTATGCAAGACCTGATCAGAAGTATACATTTTGATGTCATCACACTTGATGATGTTTGTCATGTTGAAAACCTGCAAGCTGAACATCGCAAGGTGTTTCCTGGCACCTTGAAAGTCCATCAATTTTTGTGGCACAGAGAAGATTCGGCTACCGTTCGTTTAAATACCCTGAGTTGCTTCGAGTATAACAACCAAGAAAAGTGTCACCACTACTTCCTGAATGATTTCTCATATACAAATTGTCCCATAAAAAAAGGGCGAGGCCAGAAAATAAAACCGGTCTCTGAAGGTACACCGATGCCAAAAAACAGTAATCAAGCAGAACGCCAACCTCGGAGGAGCCTCAGGTTCGTGCCAACAATATTTACCATGATAGTTTACTCTAATATTTTTCAATTCGTTGCTTATTTATTGACTATTACTTCGTTTTAAGGGCAAAAAAAGGATATTCTCAAAGTGGTACTGCATCTTCAGCGTCACCGCTGTGGCTGAGATGAAACTTCAGTGACTTCATTTTCATGTTTCATAAAATTCATGTTTTTTTGTTAAACTATGTTAAACTACTTTTATTGACAATTTAATGGGAAAACTCTCTCCTGTTCAAGTTTCAAATCATAAATTTTATTCATTTGCTTCGAAATCACGAGAGAAACCGGCTATGTACATTGAAAAATAAAATCTGTGATTTTCTGTCGCCTCCGAAGCCATGAAATTTTGAATTTTCTGGTAAAATATGTCACTATCAATTCCCCGTGTAGATTTCTGTATGAATACCATAAAAGTATTCGACAATGATCCTGAAAACCCGCCGCAAATTCATTTTTAACCAAATTTTTTTCCAGTCCCGAGTTAGCCGAAATAACTCCCGTTTCGTGACAATGACCCATATCTCTTATTTCAAAAAGTTTGGGGGTACTTAACACCTCTTTTGACTATTCTAATGAATAATTTCAATTAACTGCTTAATTGTAGAGTTATATGTTTCTTAGAAAATATGTGGAGACTTATAATTCCCTCTAGCTCTTTTCAGGTTACAAGAAATTTATTAGGGCTCAGCAAAGTTGTTATCCTCGGATAAAACAATAGACAAATAAGAAGCGTTTTAATTTTTATATATTATTCAACATTCTGATATATATATATATATATATATATATATATATATATATATATATATATATATATATATATATATTAATAGCTATTGAGATTACACAAATATTATATTGTACTTATTTTTTAAAAATAACCAATTTTCTTCTTAATTTACATATGTAGATGCAGCGAAAGTTAAATTATTTGGAACATATGCATATAAACGAAATTTAAAAAATGAAAAGAACAGCATCAAAGGTTCTTCTTCTTCTTCTTCTTCTTTTCCTTATACCCCTTCAGGGTGTCGGATATGAGGTCCAGTCCTTCTACTCCTTCCGGTTCTTTGCCATTCTTTTCATATCTGCCAATGTTTTGCCCCTCTTGATACCGATTTCTTCGATCCTTTGTGTCCACCTCTTTCTGGGTCTACCCCTTTTCCTCTTTCATTCTCCTGTTGACTCTGTGATCTTTTTTAGTAGCGATTGTTCATCTTTTCTTATTATGTGGCCATACCATCTTAGTTGCTTTCTTTCTATAAAGTCCATTATTCCTTCTTGTCTTAGAGTGTGTCTAATTCTTTCGTTCGTCTCTCTATCCCATTTGGTTTTCCCTCGATTCTTCTTAGGAACTGCATTTCACCAGCATTGATCTTGCTTTCGTGCTTTTGTTTATGGTCCATGTCTCACTACCATATGTTAATGTTGGTCTTGCTATTGTGTTGTAAACTTTCAATTTCACTTGCTTGTCTATTTCTTGTTTTTGTAATATTGGTTTGTTTATTGCGTAGTATATGTTCCTCGTCTTTTTCATCCTATTTGCTATGTCGACTTCTATTCTTCCGTCATCTGTTATTACGGAGCCAAGATATTCTACTGACAACAGTAATAGTCACAGGACTACTTCTATTGTATTCCCGTTTATTTCTATTCTTCTTACCATCTCTGATTTTTTGTTATTTATAATCATCATTTTTGTTTTGTTAGTGTTTACTTCCATACCCATGTTCTCTATTTCTTCACTCCATATTTTAACCAGTCCCTTCACTTTATTGTGGGTGTCTGCCATGAGTATTATGTCATCTGCGTACATTAAATTGTCTACTTTGATTGGCCTTTGATTTTGTCCATCAGTGTTATAAATAGCAGTGGACTAAGGCTATCTCCTTGTTTTATTCCTTTTGTCATGAGGAACGTGTCTGAAGATTCTCCGTTCATCTGCACTTTCCCTTTGACATTCTGGTACATGTTCCTGATATTTCTGATGAGTTTTCTTGGTGTTTGTAATTCAGCCAAATACCTCCATATGTGACTTATCTTTATATTGTCAAACGCTGCTTTTAAATCAATGAGTGTCACAAACAGCTCTCCTCCTCTTTCTATTGTTCTCTCCGTTATATTTATTATTATGTGTATGTTGCCTGTTGTTTGTTTTCGTTGTCTATATGCTGCTTGTTCATCGGTTAGCTTGTGTCCTATGTAGTGTATGAGTTTCTTTTGCAGAATGTTCGTATACATTTTGAATACTGTAGAGGAAAGGCAGATGGCTCTATAATTTTCACATTTTCCTGATTCTCCTTTTTTGTAGATTGGTATAATTATGGTGTTTTCCCAATCTTCCGGTATCTGTTCTTCTTTCCATGCTTTCTTAAATATTTCATGTATCCATATCTTTCCTTCAGGGCCCATGACTTTTATCATCTCTGCCTCGACACCATCTGCTCCCCCTGCCTTGCCAAGTTTAAGTGTATTAATTGCCTCTTCTACATCCTTCATTTCGATTTCTATTGCGTTTTCTTGTTGTTCTTCATCCGTATCTTCGTATTCATCTTGTTCTTCCTGTTGGTTTCGGTTTTCCTCAAATGTTTCCTCGTAGTATTCCTTCCATACATGTAATATTTCTGTTGTTTCCGTTTTTAATTCATTGTTTTTGTTTCTTATTCCTCTTACTTTTTTCCTTTATTACCTATTAACTTTTTTACTATTCCTCAAAAATGTTTGTTGTTTTTAGTGTATAGTTCATCTAGTTCCCGTCCAAATTCTTCCCAGCATTGAGTCTTTGCTTTTCTTATGTCTATTTTGGCTTTGTTTCTTTTTCTTATATAATCTTCTTTGTCCTCTTGACTTTTGGTATCTATATATTTTTTCCATGCTTTTTTCTTCTCTCTAATTGCTCTCTTTACCTCTTCGTTCCACCATCTGGTCCTCTTGGTGTCCCGTTTAAATTTCTTTACTCCGCAGATCTGTCTGGCGTTCTTTATCAATGTTTCTTTGAATACTTTCCATACTTCTTCCACTGTCCCTTCCTTTCTTTTAGTTCAAATTTTTTGAGTTCGCCATCTATGCTTTTCTTGTACTTTTCTGTCCTATCAGTATCTTTTAGTTTATATACTGGTATTCTCTCGTATTCTTTTTTCTCTTCTTCTGTAATATTTATGTCATTTAGTAATGCTCTCACCAATCTGTGTTGGGTGGAGAGTTCCGCTTCAACTATTGTTTTCACTTCATCTATTTTTGTTCTAGTTCCTAGTGTATACCACGTAATCTATGAGGCTTCTTGCTCCTCGTTCTTCTGCTACATAAGTGTACTTTTCTTCTAGTGGTTGGTACCAAAAGTATTACCGACTATTAGGTCATTTGCTATGCAGAATTCAATCATTTTTCTCCGTTTCTGTTCTGTGTCGTTTCTCCGTATTGTCCCAAGCTGCCTAATCCTGTATTTATGTTGCTGCCTACCCTAGCATTCCAGTCTCCTATTATCAGTATTTTGTTACTCTTTTCTTTCGCACTATCTATTGTCCTCTGTAGTTGTTCATAAAATTCTTCCCTCTTATTTACTTCTGCTCCTCTACCGGAGCATATGTTTGTATTATGTAGAAAATTTGACCCAGGTCCACTTCTACTGCCATTATTCTTGAATTAATTGTTTCTGCTTTTATTACTCTTCTATTTAATCTATCGGCGATAATTATTCCTACTCCTTCTTTACTTCTTTGTCCCGGATCTGTTCCTGAGTAATATAACGTATACTCATTCGTTAGCTTTATATTTCCTTTTCCTTGTTTCTTCGTTTCGCTTATTCCTAAAATATCTATTTTGAACTTGCTCATTTCTTCCGTTATTTCTATCTCCTTTCCGTTTAACGCCGTTATATTCCATGTCCCTATGTTTACTTTATTGACGTCTTTCTTTACTGCTGGTATTGTTTTTTCGTATTTTTTTCCTGTTTCTGTTTCTTTTGCTATTGAATCATAATTCGTTGATGTCTTGTGTTCCGTATTGTTTCTGTATGCTGTTTCTGTATAATTGTATTTTTCTTCATATCTGCATCTTTAACCTTTTTCTTACCTGTTTCTTCTTCAGTCGTCATTGGAGATTGCTTTGTAACTACTTTTGTTCGTTTTTTGAAAATCTACTCGTCTTCGTTATCTTGAGTAGTTTTTCTCGTAGTTCCGCCTCATCGTTACTTTCTGGAGATCTCTGGCTCATAGTTCTTCCTTTTTTTGGGATCTCTTTCTCTGCCACACTTTCCGGATCGTCCCCTCTTTTGTCATCATCCATTCTCATTCTGTCCTGCTTATCCAGTCGCTTTAGTCTATCCAGTATAACTACCTCTCCATTTATTACCAGTTTGTTATATCTTAGGATGGTAGCCATTTTGCCTATATTGTTTCATATATGTTATTCATTCCCTCCGTTGTTCCTGGATTTCTTTTGAGTATTCTTCCTCTAGGTAGATTTTGGTGCCCTTTAGTTTTTTTGTTGATTTTAGAATCTCTATCTTTTTATTCCAGCTTCTTAACTCTAAACTTATTGGTCTTCTTCCTCCCTTCTGTTCACTTCCTAATCTTCTTATCTCTGTTATTTCCTCTTCCATATTCATAACTATGTCCATATCGCGTAAAATTACTCTTACTTTCTTTTAAAAGTATATCTTTCTCCTCTGATTGCTCCTCCACTCCGTGTATGATTATTTTATTTTTCCTAATTTCCCTCTCTAACATTTCGATTCTTTTTCTTGCAGTAAAAGTCCCTGTTTCAGTGACTTATTTTCCGTATTCAATTTTGCGTTATCATTTTTAGTTTATTGAGTTCCTCCTGAAATTTATCGTACTTTTTCCATTCTCCCGTTACTTTCTTCTATATTTTCTAATTTTCTGTTTATTTCTGTAAAAGTTTCATCATATTCTGTGGTTCTGTACTGTTTTCTTCCATTTCTACAGTGGTTTTAATAATTTTACCGTGACAGTTGAAAAGTGAAAAACTTAGGCCGGGCCTGTTACTCTGCGTAAAATATGTACGGGCGCTAAGCGGCTGACCCGGATCGGCTCAGAGGTCGTCGTCCGCTTCTTGCCGTCTTTTAAATTTCGTTATAAATGGCTTTAAAATTGTCTTTTCCTACCTTACTCCAATGTTTCTTCCTTGCTGCTATCTTGTTACACTAATTGCAGGGTGTTTTACCTTAAGATTCTGAATTTATTATTGCAAAATCACTTTTATTTGAACACGCGAAATCAGCTGTGTTTACTACACTTGTGCCCAGGACCGGACCAGCATCAAAAGTTAAAGTGAAAAATAAACAGAAAGAAAACAAACGTAAAGAAATTTGTTGTGCATTTGGTTGGTATATGTGATAATACTTGTTTACTTAATCCTAGAGCCATTTCACCCTTACGGGTGTAAGATCGTGTGATTGAGATACGTTCTTAACGTCTTTTTCTATGCCTTCTTCCATTTTTTTTCTGTTTTACACATTTCATCTTTATCCTACTTTATCTTTTTTAATGGCCACTCTTGAATATGTTCATAAGTCTTCTTGCTGTTTCTATTCACTCATTAACTGGCAAAGCGAAGCGGAATTACTTACTAACTTCAGGTTCTCCGTCTGTCTGTCCATCCGTCCGTCCGAGCAAAAACTAGAGAACGGTTGTGAATTTCCAAATTCTGTTTTCACCAATCGGCAGGTGACCAAAAAGGCTTGTTTGCTAGTGATTTTGAAACTGATTGGTCAAAGGTCAGCATTAGTTTGGGAGACTGCTTCGCCACTTCGCTATGCGTTGCAAGCTTTGCAGGTTTATTTATTTGTTCTTCTAATCTAACGTCTTGTGTTACCTTTGTGTCCAAAAATTTAAATTTATTGATGTTTCTTTTCATTTTTGCTAACGACTATTGGTTTTGTCTCTTGTATTTTATTTTATTATTTAAAGCTTTGAGGCTAGTGCTATATGTTCTTAGGTTTTTATTTAATTTTTTTTTCTTTTTTGATCTGCACCAAATTGTCTGCATATACCAGTTTTGTGACATTTATATCTTTTATATTACTAAAAGTTGCTTTCTATTGTTTTGCAGTTATTTTTGTTTAACTCTTTTTATTTGTTATTGTTATAGTTATAATTCTTGATCATAGCTAATAATGTTTTTATTTATCTCTTCTTTTATTATCAGACCAACTCCTTCTTTTGCTATCGCTCTTGGTTCTGTTCTTGAGTAGTGTAAGCTAAATTTGTTATTTATTATTTTGTGTCCTTTTTCTATTTTCTTTGTTTGGCTTAAACCTAGTATATGTACATAATATGTCTCCTTTTTCTATAATTTCTTTTTCTTGTTGGTTATTGAGGTTATATTTCGGGTTACCATCTTTAGATATTTTCCTTCTTTGTTTTTATTTGCTTTGTGCTACTTTTCCTTTGCCTGTTTTTTGATTGTCCTTTCTTGTTTTTCGTGTTCATTGCGCAGTTCTTTATATTATTTTGACTTTGGTTTAATTCATCCAGTTTTGTGAGAATGCTCTCCTATTTTTATAAGTTCTAAATATTTTTCTTAATTTTTCTTTTATGCTCTCTTCATTTCGCTTATCTTCCTTTCTCCTGTTTTTTTTGTTGGTGTTTCTTTAATATTCTTTTTATTCGTGTTTTCCCCAATTTTTCTTGTACTCCAGACTCTCCACTGTGTAAATACTTCCATTGACGAATAGTTTATTGTAGTTCATGTTTGCTTTGTTTCCCTTACATATGATCTTCTAGTATTTTCCTTTGCACTTGGTCTTCTTTAGTGTAATCTTCACGTACAAAGATTTTGGTACCTTTTAATTGTTTGGCTTCTTTCATTTTTGGTTTTTTAATCCCCCATATTTTAGTTGCACTAATATTGACCTTTGTTATCGTTTATTTGTTTTCTAATTCTTTTTATGTCTACAATATTTTATTTTCCATTTCTTCTATTTTGCTTTCGTGGGTTCTCGTATACCGTATCCTGTAATATTCTTCTTTCTTATTTCCCTTTCGAGTTATTCTATTCTATTTTTTGTTGGTTTATTTTACATTTTAGTTCCTTAATTTTATTTTAAATTTTCTTCTTTTATATCTCTTATTTTACTTGTATTTCATTTAGTTTTAGTTTTGTTCTATTCTATTTTCACTTCTGCTCTTTCTTCCCAATTTTACATATTTTTCTAAATTTTCCTTTATCTCATATCTTGGTAAAAACCGCGTCATAATCCCAGTTTCTGCGATGCTCCTAGTTAATTCAGATCACTGCCCGACTTATGCGCTATCTGTTTTTGCCCTATCTTATTTATTTGGTCAGTGCTAAAAGTATTGTACATTTAAAGCAGTTAAGTTTATATCTATGCAATATGGTATATTTGTTGCCGGATATCTCTAGCCTTTTTAGGCTTCTATACATTGAAATAAGAAGCCTTATGTAGAGAGTAACGTTGTCCATCTGTCCGTGTGTCCGTCCTTTTATTTTCACCTTTGAGCAAGTTAGTTTCGACCTGGAGACAAGTTTCTATTTTTGTCATTTCTAACATCTGTCAAGCCTTATAATTTTTGATCTATAATAAAGATATAACGTTTTAAGTATCCAACTAAGGGCCATAAGTTAAGTTCAGACGCCAAAAATCAGCCTGATCGGAAAATCTCGTGACCGGTTTGACCGGAAGGGGCCGCAAATTTTTGTTAATGTATAAAACGTCCCATAGTTAGTGCGTTCGGTTCTCCCATACGCAACCTAGCTAAATACCTTGTCAAAACTCTTCAACCTCTTACAGAGCAAGCATCTTCCTACGTCCGAAACTCCTATCATTTCCTAGATTTCCTTCAATACTAAAAACCTTCTCTATACGCAAAGGTGACATCATGGTCAGCTTTAATGTCGTTCCTTGGTTTACAAATATTCCAATTCCTGATACTCTACAGTTATTAAGGTCAACCTACAATATAAACAACAATATCCTCTCCCTAATAAATCATTTCCCATCCAATAATTACTTTATCTTCCAAAATAAATTTTACTGCCAAACTAATGGTGCTCCCATGGGTTCCCCACTTTCACCTGTCATTGCTAACTTTTTTATGACCGACTTTGAAACAAAAGCCTTTACCTCTTTTCACCATAAACCTACCTAGTGGATACGCTTGTCAATGACACTTTTGTTATCTGGCCTTATGGACCATGATACCCTTCAATAAATCCTTTCCCACCTCAACCAAATCCATACCAATATCAAATTTACCATGGAAACCGAACATAATAATTCCTTCCTTCCTAGATACCCTCATAGCAAGAAATCTTTCTAATGACAGCTTTCATTACACTGTCTACAGAAAACCCACCAACACTAACCGCTACCTAAACGCCAAATCCCATCACTACCCTGCCCAAATTCATGCAATTGCAAAATTCCTCCTCACCAGATCCATCAGACTTTCCGATACGAAAAACCGCCAAACAGAAATTAAAACCATTACCAGCACCCTACTGCAAAATGAATATTCCAACAAATCCTTAACTAATATAATCAAAAATATAATTAAAAACACTAACTTCCAATCCTCCTGACCAACAAAAAGCATTCCTACCTTATATCAGAGGCATAAATCTAAGAAATATGTAAAGTTGAACCGATTTCTTACGTAAGAACGTAAAACATAAAAATTACGAGAGTACATTAGGAACAAGTGCATAAGCTTTGCATTGGTTCAACTTTACGTATTACGTATTTCTTATGGGCGACTTATGCTTACGTCTATTGTGAATGAGTGCTAAGTTAAATGGTTCTACGTTTCGGATTAAGGGAAAAAGCCGATCCAATTAAAAATTAAATTTGAGGAAAGGCGGGTGAAAAGTTGTCAGCGTAGGACGCCAAAAATACTTTTTGGCGGGCAACCCTTTGTTTCCTCGCATTCAAAAACGACTATTGTAGTACTTTAACGGTGTACTTATTGACTTAAAAAAAGTCGTATAAAAATTATGTGATTAAAATAAAAACTGACACAATACAAAAATTTGCGTGCTGAGCACTAGACAATGGTCTAGAATATATGAATAGAAATCTAAATAAGGCTCTCAAAAGACACAAGTTCTACATCAAACAAGTGTTACTTTTACACCACAACATAACAGATCTATAGAGCGTAAAAACCAAACACGAGTGGAGACGGCGAGAACACGTAGATGCAAAATTATGTCAAACATCTTTGTGTGTTTGCATTATTGGTGGTGACGCAGCAAAATAGAATCAAATAAGACGTAAAGTCAGCTAAACATCTGTTTGTCAGCTACTCCGATACACAAAATCTGAAAAAGGAATGCCGGAGTATTTAATCAAAACGATAAAAGGAACGTACGTCGAAACTTAGAACTTTGTAAGAACGCGAAATGCAAAATCCAATCAATTCACGAGAACAAAAGGCGTCAAGCAAGAGTGAATACTATCTTTGCTATTTTTTATACTAATAGACTTTATTATGCAAGAATGTACTTCAAATGTAGAATTCAATAACCTGAAAGATATTAGTTACTGTATCTTTGCAGATGCTATCAGATTATTTGCAGAATTCGAAGGAATACTACAAGCCAACTTGAATGTCTGCTACAAAAAAAAAACTTAAATCAAGAAACATGAATATAAACATAGGTAAGATAAAAACAATGGTAATCTTTAGAGGCTAAAAACAAGCTTCAGTAAGATTAGACAACCAAGTGTTGGAACAAGCCGACTGTTTTCAATACCTTGGCTCAATTGTTGGAGGAAAGAAATTTTAAGAAGAATTAATCAGACATAAATAATAAGATATATAAGGTAAAACCAGTATGCCAAGCGTTAAAAGAAGGATTTATCAACAAGAAGCAAGTCTCTAAGAAGAGACTAGTCTAACAGTACACAAGGTGATCTACACATCCATTTTAACCTATGGCTGCAAATTGTAAATTAATATTTTACAGAAGAATGGAAGGGTCTCCTAGACAAGACAAAATTAGTAATAATGAAATCACAGGAAGACTCCAAGTTGCAGCATTACAAGACAAAATAAAGGAAAACCAATTTAGATAGTGGGCACATCTAACCTAAATGGATCTCAATAGGAAAGTCGAATAAATATAATAAGCGAATTCAACAGGCAATAAACTTCGGGGGAGACCTCAAAACACGGAACGATGAAATAAGAAAAGCATTAATAAAGAAATACACTACTTTCAGACAGGCGAGGAATAAAACAAGCAATAGAAAGAAATGGAAGAACTTGATTAGCTCTATATCTCCTGGGTAGTAGAGATCCGGATTATGAATGTGTGTATATATTTTCATGTTGTTAATCTTCCGTTTCTGTGCATCTTTTATTTTTTTTTGTATATGTAATTCTAGATAAAAACCAACTAGGAATTAACCTGGACTCTTATTTCAGAGTACAGTCGAGTTATTATGTAGTTTATTACACATTTTAGTTGTCTGTTTCTTCATTTTTCTGGCACTTAAGTCTTCTGATATGGTTAATTATCTTGTTTCGCCTTTTTGCATTCTTCTTCTTAAGTGCCGTCTCCTCTTAGAAGATTGGCTATCATTATGGCTGTTTGTATTCTCGACGTTGCTGCTCTGAACAATTCAATAGAACTGCAATTGTACCATTGTCTCAGATTACTCAACCAGGAGATGCGTCTTCTTCCTCTATTCCTATTACCCTGTATCTTCCCTTGCATGATATTTTGTAGGATTTCATATCTTTCTCCCCGCATCACATGCCCCAGATACTGTAATTTCCGTATCTTAACTGTATTCAATACTTCTTTTTCTTTCCCCATTCTTCTGAGTACCTCACCATTCGTCACTCTGTCCACCCAGCTGATTTTCAACATTCTTCGATAGGTCCACATCTCGAATGCTTCCAGTCGAGCACTGATGTTTTCTTCATCGTCCAAGCCTCCACTTCCATAAAATGCTACTGAAAACACGTAGCATCTCAACATTCTGATTCTTAGCTGTAGACATGTCTCTGTTGCATAGTATATTTCTCATTTTATTAAACATGGTCCTGGCCTGGCCAATTCTTGCTCTAATTTCCTCTGTGTGTTCATTGTTCTCGTTGACAATAGTCCCCAGGTATTTGTATTTTTGTACCTTCTCCACTTGTTCTCCTCTAATCCATATATTTTCTTGTCGTTGTTGTGATTTTGTGATTGTCATAAATTTAGTCTTTTGATATTTAGTGACAGACCCTTTTCTTCACTACTTTCGACTACTAGATCTAATATCCTTTGTAAATCTTCTAATGACTCTGCCATGAGTATAGTGTCATCTGCATATCTAATACTGTTTATATATTTCCCGTTAACTTTAATCCCAATTGATACTTCTTCCAGTGCGTTCTTGATTATTTCCTCAGAATATACGTTGAAGAGTAAAGGCGAAAGCACACATCCCTGCCTTACTCCTCTTTGTATCTGTACTTCTTCGGTTAACTCATTATCCACTTTTACATCAGCAATCTGGTTGAAATATAACTGAGTTATTATTCTAATATCTTTCATATCTATATTTTTATCTTTAAGTAGTCGAATGAGGTAGTTATGGCGGACTTTGTCAAATGCTTTGTTGTAATCGAGGAAGCAGACATATATTGGTTGATTGATGTCCATACATCTCTGAGTTAACACATTCACTGGTAACAGGGCTTCTCTTGTGCCCATTGCTTTCCTGAAACCAAATTGGGTTTCAGTAAAGTCTTGTTCTAGCTTTCTGAAAATTCTTTTATGCAATATTTTCAGAAATATTTTAAGAGTGTGACTTATTAAACTAATTGTCCTATGATCATTGCAATCTCTTGCGTTGGCTTTTTTAGGTAAAGCGATGAATGTCGATCTGAGGCATTCTGTAGGGATTATTCCTGTATTATATAAATCCACCAACACGCCTATTTGTTCTTCCGTGATTAATTTTATTATTTCAGCTGAAATTTCATCAGGACCCGGAGCTTTATTGCATTTTGCCAACTTTATTGCATGTATTACTTCTTCTTCTGTTATATATGGTCCACTGTCTCGTTCTGTATTTTCTTCTATTGTTTCTTGTTGTCTTTCATCTTCGAATAATTCCTGGATATACTCTTTCCATCTTTCTAATTTACCTTTGATGTCGGTTATTATTTTACCATTTCTGTCCAAGAGGATATTATTTTTATTTGATTTTCTTATTCCCGCCATTTCCTTTTTTTTCTTGTGCAAGTTGAAATCATCATGTCTTGCTTGCAATTCTTCTATTTCTGCACATTTATTTGTGTACCATTTCTCCTTAGCTTCTCTAATCTTCCTTCTTATTTCTTTATGTAAGGTTTTATACATTTCATTGTCTCTATTCTTATGTTGTCTTCTATTTTCCATCAGTTCCAGTATCTCATCCGTCATCCATATTTTATTTGTGTTATTTACCTTTGATTCTCCTAATATTTCTTTACTTGGGGTCATTATTGCTTTTTAAATGCTTCCCATTTGTTATTTGGGTCTCCTTCAAGTTTCTATCTATTTTTCTTCTAGTTCTTTATTAATTTTTACCGCTAATTGATCTTTTGTTGCTTGGTCTTTTAATTGTGATATCTGTAGTTGTTTTTGTTCTGTTGTGATGTAAGTTTTTTAATCGTGTTTCGATTTTATTATCACCGGATTGTGGTCAGTTGCTGCATCTGCGCCTGGATATGTTTTGGCCGACTTGATGGAATTGCGATATCGTTTATTTATCAATACATAGTCTATTTGGTTTCGGACTATGTTGTTGTTATTATCTGCTGGTGCTCTCCACGTATATAGCCTTCTTTCTGGCAATTTAAAGAACGTATTTGAGATTATCATTTCCTGTTCTTGGCAGAACTGTTCCAGTCTATCTCCCTCTCATTTCTTAGTCCCAGTCCGTAATTACCTATGATATCCTCCACTTCTCCTTTTCCTATTTTTGAGTTGAAATCCCCATGACAATCGTGATTTCTGTTTTTGTGATATTTATAGCTTGCTGAACGTCGTTATAAAATTGTTCTACTTCTTCCTCATCCTTATCTGCAGTAGGGGCATATACCTGTATTATATTCATTATTCCTTGGAGTGTTTGAGTTCTTAACATGATTACCCTATCTGAGACAGGCATGAAGCTAATTACTGATTTACACAGGATTTGTCTACTACTATTGCTACTCCATTCCAATGGTATGGGTCGTTGTTACCTGAGTAGTATATCTTTGCTTTGTTAATTTGCATTTCCCTGAATTTGGCCACCTGGTTTCACTCAGTCCCATTATGTTAACCTTAAGACGTTCCATTTCTTGAAGCACGTTGTGGATTTTCCTGCTTCATATATAGATTGAATATTCCATGTAGCTATCTTCATCTCTTTCTTCTTTCTTGCAGCTTTATTCAAAACCGTTCCCCGGAGATCCGAACGGGGAACTAGAGACTCCGGAACATTTTGCTCTGAATTCAGCCATATTTATTTTACTAGGGATGCCCAAATGGGCCTTTAATACAGTGGTTTCCCGTTGCCTTCTGTATCCTTATGCCGTTGACCACCCTCGTAGTTCTTCCGCCTTTAGGACCGTTCTAGATCCCAGGGCAAAAGAGTGCCCTATTTGTAGCCGCTCAATCTGAGTCAGACGGTACTGCTAGTTTTGGTCCGCCCCGGGTATTTTATTTCCCCGGTACCCGCCATATCTAACGGGCGTTCCCCTATCCGCCACCTGGGGAGGCGCCCAGTTGGGGATCTAGCAACCCCGCTGGGTTTTTTGCATTACTATTTCATTAATGTTCTCGTTGAATTCACGTTTGCTTTAGTGTGGCTTTATTATCACTTGCTCTATATATTCCGCTAATAGTCGTTTTATATTTGTCTTCTTCTTCTTCTTCAGGGGCCTTGACCGTGATCGATCGTTGGCGATCATGTTGGTTATCATATTTGCGATTTTGATCTCGTCAGCTGCAGCTTTAAAAAGCTGCACCGTAGATTATTCGTACTATTGTCTCAAATTTTTTAACCATGGATTCTTCGTCTGTGTGGGCTTCTTCTACAAGATGTAATATATCATATTTTTCTTATGTCTCATATTGTGACCGAAATGTGCTAATTTCCATCTACTCACAACGACTTCTATTCCTTTATTTATTTTTCTTACCACATCTTCTTGTGATTCTATCTGTCCAAGCAATTCTGTGCAGCTTCCGGTAAAACCACATTTCAAAAGCTTTCAGCCGCTTTAGTAACACTTTTGTTAATGTACAGCTTTCTGCTCCATAATACAGCAATGAGAAAGCATATGCTCTAACCATCCGGATTCGAAGAGGTCTTCACTGATATTCGTGAGATTCAGCATGCCGTCGGCTTATCTGATACTGCATATTACTTTTCCATTTACTATAATTCCTTCCTCTACATCGTGCAAAGCTTTCTTAATTAGTTTTTTGGAGTTAAAGTTGAAGAGTAGAGGCTACAATATACATCTATGATGGACACTACATTTTATTCCTATTGTTTCTCTTAGTTATTGTGTCGTACTCTAATTGTGAGCAGTAAAGGTTACCAATTATACGTAAATCTTTATCATCAATTCCTACTTTTTTCTAGATTTGGAGTAGTTTGTCCTAGCGTACTTTATCAAATTTGATTGGGCATATATGCACATCACAGTTTTTACTCAGTATCGTTGAATCAACACTCCAATTCCACTTTGAGTCCAAATATTGTTCCACTTAAGTTTTCCTCTATTCTTTGGTGTATTATAGCATCAATAACGCGTAAAAATATTGTCGTTAAACTTGAAAATTGAATAACTCTATTTTTTGAGATTGTAATAAAAGTAGATTTTAACTAATCTGTTGGTAATGTTCCTTTATTGTATATTTTATTGAATAAATCTGTCAACATTGTTACTCCTAGTTCCACAAACATTTTTAACATTTCACTCTTTAGTCTATGTGTCCAGGACCTTTATCACTCTTTGCTATTTTTATTGTTCTTTCTACTTTGTTTTTTTGTAATCTCTGGCTCCGTTCTTACATCCTTTATATGTGTTCTATATTCTTATCATCATTTATGTTTGGATTCCAAATGACCAAGATACAGTGAGAGTTAAAAATGGTTAATTAGAATTACTGTAAGGGTGAGATTTAGTAAGGGTTGAGTGAGCGCAGGTCCAATCAATAAAACACAAAGGATCACGCGAATGTTACTACTTGCCTAGGCATAAACCCTCTCGCGAATAGAGAGGAAAGACGGGGCAAGAGTAGGATCTATTTGTAGTTGTAAAACTTAAGCTAACTACAATTCATTCAATGAACAATAGTAAACGACTATACAAATCATCGTCTCGCAACGCCGCTAGTGGCGCGAACGCAATTACGCAAGCCGCAAGGTACCTTTCCGCGCGCAATGAGAGATCTCTACCTAGGCGAGTGTATGCGCCGTCCCGTCCCGCCCCAGGGACACCGCTCCACAGTGAGGGTGACCAGCTAGGCAACCTGTCCCCACGGACACCGCTCCCCTGTGAGGATGGCCAGCTAGGCGGACGAGTCCTTGCCCCACCGGGCTCCATGGAAGGGCCACGGCTTCCTGCCCCAGGGTCACACACACCGCCCTTACAACACAATAGGACGCATACGCAACAAACGTACAGATGTTGCACTGAGCTGTGTCCTTGTCACGCAGGCTCGGGCAACACAGGGCTGCCGCAAAGCGCTACGCCGCAGAAGGGCCACGGCACTCCGTGACTCCGTCCCCAAGGCACACATACTGCCCTTACAACACAAGAGGACGCATACACATCAATCATCACGATTCCACACTGACCTGTTTCCCTGTCACGCAGTCCTCTTTCCCTTGAAAGCAGCGTACTGGCGCTAACGTCTGGAAGGCTCAACGGACTCGAGTCAAGTCCCTGCGCTGTCTGTCGCGCGGCGCCACACGCGAGCGCGTGCACCCCATTCTCGCTAAGGCCCAGTGGCCCGAGAGAAGGGTCCAGCGTCTCCGATACAGCGGCGGCGCCAAGTTTTTGTAAAGGTTAAACATATGTTTGTTATCATATTCTTCTATTTCTAAAAGGATTGTCTATTGTGCCATTCTGCGTTTGTATGTTTTGTTTTTCTTTTAATTTTATTATGAATTTTATTGAACATTATTTTATTTTGATTTTTGTATTTTCTTCTCTCATTCATAAGATCTAAAATATCTTCTGTAATCCGTCTTTGTTTCTTATTGTGTCTCTTTCTTTAAGTACTGTTTCTTTTACGTTAAGGGCTACGTATCTAATTCGTTTCACTTGTATTTCTATATCTTTTCTTTGTCATTTTGATTGTTGAATTATCTTCTACTTGTTGTGTAGCGTTTTTGCATACTTCCGGATCCTTTCATTTTCTGTTTAATTTTGATATATTTTTTTGTTTATGTTTTTTCTTGAATTGTAGTATAATTTGAGCTAACAATAAACTATGATCTGTTGGTACATCTGCCCCAGAGCACGTATTAACCGATTTTATGATGTTTCTACATCCTTCGGTTTGTTACGTAATTAGTTTGATTACAAACAATCCTTTCCTGTAAATCCGCTAGAGATTTTCACGTAAAAGGCCTCTTTTTGGTAGTTTGCAGTATGTGTTGGTCATTACCAATTTCTTATCTATGTCTGCTCTTTCATTACGCGTTCCGAGGCCATAATCACCTATATTGTCTTTATTGTCCATTTCTTGCATTTATATCGCCCATTAATATATTTGTTTTGTTATTTTTTATTCAAGAACTGTTTGATAATGCATTTTTCACAATTTGGCGTACGAAATATACTTGAATTAAGTTCATAGTTACTGTCTTTATTTTTATTTTTGTCATGATTGTTCTGTCTGAGTATTGTACTATACTTTTTATAGCCTTAGATACTTTTGTCACTCCATTTTAGTGCTATATTGTCTTCCCCGGTACAACACATCTCATAGTCATCTATTATTATATTCTGGATCATGGCCATCTCATTTCACTACTTTTCTGATGTTTAATCTTTTCATTTCTTGTATGGTGTTTTAAGTTTTCACCGCTTCGTAATGCTTTTAATGTTCCATGTAAATAACTACTCTGTGTATGTATGATCTTCCCTCAATTTTGATAGCGGCTGATCGGAAGATTCTTAGCACTTGTGCCCCATTTAAGCGGCACCCGTATTCGGGGCCGTTGTATTTATCAACCATATTATGATTGTCATGGAGATAATATCAAGGTGGTTTCTTGTTGCCTTCTTCACTGCGTGCGAAAGCCTTTCTAATAATTCAGTTCTGTTTTTTGGTATTCAATGCTGTGCTTTTGCAAAGCCCTTCTTTTTCGCTACAACTGATGTTGGTGAATCTGTTGTCATTCACCAGGCTGGTTTTGGTTAGTCTTGGGGACTTTATTTTCCCAGGACCACTTATATCTGGAAAGCCTATCCACCACCCGGGGAGGCTTACGATGACGGGTCAGAAACCCCACACTGATTTATATCTATGTAATTTTATATTTATTGTCTTATTATTAAAGTTGTATTTTTCCATTTTGTCGCAGATCTTTTTAATTTATTTTTTATTATAATGGGTACTCCTTCTTTTATTTTGATTTTTAGGTTTTTTTCAGAATAGCCTCGATAGTTATTCCTTTCTTCATTCATTGTTTTTGTTAGTATTAATATATTCACGTTTTTCCCCTTTCTCTAAATGTGATCTCCGTTTCTTTGTAGGTTGCATATTCTACATTCTAATATTTATAGTATTCTTTCTTAGTTTCGTTCGTCGTTGATTCGACTCGTCCAAATGCTTTATATTTCTTTTTACAGACCCAATGATCTATTTCCAGACACTGCCAAGTTGCAGTTTCGGCGATCTTTTCCCAATTTCTATAGAGATCCGTCTAACTATGATAACTGACAGATCCTCACGCGGGGTGTATATAAATTATAATTTGAATTTTTTGATACTTTTTAATGAGATTGAAAACTTGCCCATTCTATAAATTTGTTTTAGATCCAATACTTTATTTAAATTATATACTACTCATTCATAATATATGTTTTGTCGTGACGTGGCTACGTTGCTTTCTAAAAACTCACAAACCCATAAAAAAGTAAAATTCAAACAAACTAAAATAAACCTTTTTTCTTTCTTTTTCAACAATATATTATCGTTCAAAATGTAAATGAAAGCGTATATATTGATTATGCATTTTAATAAATCTTCAAAAAGCACTTAGTGCGAAATTACATTTCAACAAAGCAAGCATATAAGTGTAAATTTTGCAAGGCGTTTAGTTTCAGTGGTAAAAATTTAACATCATCCAGCTTCAACAACATTATAAGCAACCACAATTATAGCAATAGGGTGCAAGAAATTAAAAACGGAGTGAAGTGCCCGTTACTGAGAGCGATCCTTGCCCTGGACGTTCATCAGCAGCATCATAGCGGAATAAGAGCTTCTTATAGACTAAAAAAGGCAGTTGTGCAACGCTACCCACATGAACAAATCGGATAATACCCAAGCAAACGTTGAAATCCAATCGTAGTAAACGTCCCCGCACTTAATTTGCTCGGGCTTAGGGATCTGTGGATTATGAGCTGCAGCCCCTTTTGGTATCTCAAGTCTGTTCCGTAGAAATTCGAGTGGAACGCTGCAGTTCCGACTTCCTGACTCTCGTCAGCCACCTTGTTGCACCAATAAGCAATCAAGAACGTCTCCATCACAACAGTTGAGGCTTCTATTACGTATTTTGCAAAAGCCACGCTGAGTTCCAGCTGTAAAAATATTCGTTAATTTTGATTATCCAAATAAAATAGATGGTTTGATAACTTGCGTTAGAGGCATGATAAACGGTTAAGCATAAAAGAACGAGTGCACTCAAAAACAGCACCAGAAACACGTAACTGAATATATCGTTCACTTCAGCTACGCAGTCGATTATTACTAAATGGTACTCAACGATCTGCCGCAACTCTTTCTGTAAAGTAGTGTAAGGAATATGGGAGAAATCAACTTGATTCGTATCTGATCCTAAATCATGAGTGGCCTATTAAAAAATAGAATTACTTATATTTATATAGCGCGGCTAATAGCAATGTTTTACTCCTTCCATTTTAGCGCATTTTGTGGTAGTCATCCGAATCTGATTTTGCAATATTTTAAATTGATAATACAGATGCACTAAAACAGAGATAGCTAGCAAATCTATTGTGACAAATATCATGGCAAAGTATAGTATGCATGTGACTTGAAACCCCATAACCATTTCGAAATTTGGGCTGCGAGATGTGTCGAAGATTGAGAGAGGACCGTAGGGGAGAATCCATTTCCTATAGTCGCTGTACCTTAGCCTAATGCTCATGGTGTACATACAGGCTATTGCTACCGTACTTAACATGCAAATCCAATATGCCATGTTCTGAAGTAAGCAAACCAGCTGAAATTTGTTTTTAATAAAACTCACAGGTGCTTACTTGCACATTTGTGACAAATAGGCACTCATTAACAAGCTGCTTTTCCTTTATGCCTCCTCGGCTCATATCGGGCAAGAAAGGCTTGGATTGAACTGTGGCGAGTAGATTTTTTACTTTACTCCGCTTTTTCATTACTACCAATTGCTTGAAGAGGCCTGAAATTATCAGCATTAATGAACTTCTGTGGCTTTTTATTGTTTAGTCTAAATAACCCAGATAGTGTCATGTTACAATTAAAATTAGGATTTTGTGAGTCGAACAAAGTCGCAGAACACTTATTTAAAAAAACAATTATTTTTGTATTTGCAATAACACATTATTAGTTATTTGGTGAATATGGAGTAAATAAAATTTACTTACTTAAAGAAGCACCAGACACATATATAAGTATACTCGACGCTACTTCAAAGTTCTGCTGAAAAATTTCATATATGTTCAGCCCAACAAAAATAAGCGTCCCAACCAACACTGCAAATTCGTACAACCTATAGGCCGAGCTTTCATTTTCGTTCAAAGACACCCCGAACGCCCGCAGAATTTGGATTTCTCTGAAGAAGTAGCCCTTGTTGCTACTATTAGAAGAGTTACTCATCATGGGCGGGATAACGACTTGTTAAGATTATTTCAGGAGGGATGTTCTGATATATACGTACCGCACGTGTGGAAAGTGCTAATTGATCGCCTGCATATCAAATACGTGGACCAATAGGAAAAGGCCGTTGCATTGCTAATGTTAGATCCAATGTAGTAATTAAACAGTGTTAAGGATCGTTAATGTTTGATCACTCTAAATAGTCTACGTAAGTATAGAAAACTGGGATGCTATCGTTTTTACTTATAAAAATTAAATCTTGTGATGTGGGTAAATTTTTTTTAAAGTAGTTCAGTTTTGGTCATCTTTAATAACCACTCTGAGTACAAAATAAATATTGGGTGTACTTGTCTAACACATAAATAATGACTTTTGGTTTGCATAATGACTTAAAGCACACCACATTGGCTTTACTTTAGTCTACATACCATTTTCGTTTGCTGAATTGCTAATTTATCGCAATAGACGCTAGTCTACTATGCTCTAGTTAAGTTGTGTAGTGAACCATTACAAAATCGCTAGGTTATACTATTCAAATAAGTGCAGGACAACAAATTTCCAGTCATTTTCTATCATTATAACAAAAAATAACCCAATGCATTACGCAATGCTTTAAAAAAATTCAAAATCTTTACAAATATTCTTCGTTATTTTCAATTTCTTCTATTTTGTCGATATTTTTCTAAGGAACCTGCTTTTTCAAGAAGGTTTTTCTTTCCTTTTGGGAGATGTTTAAAGAGAAAATATTAATGAATATTAGCTTATTAACGATATGCATATGTTTTTATCGTTTCTTTTTTGCATGTTTATCTTGTGCGACAAAGTTAAAAGCATTTATAATTTTGATATTTGTCTTCTGAGTGTTTTTCTTATTAACAGTTACGTATATCCATCGCTAGTCGTATTTTCAATTAAATGTGAAAGAATCGATAACATCCCAGTTGCAATATTTTTATGAAGTAACAAACCGTCGTATTTTTTTGGTTTTCAAACTGTATTTCCAGTATGATACTTCCGCTTGATTAAATAGTTTTTTAGTACAAGAAAAATAATAAAATACGGCAGTAGAAATGGAGTATTGGGATTGTGTAATAACGCAAAGAAATAGAATAACAAAACAAGAAATCAGAAGAAGAATGGATCTAGAAGAAGACATAATTATAATTAAAGAAAAACAGTTAATTTGATAGAAACACGTAAGAAGGGTGCAAGAGGATAGGCGATTCAAAAGGTAACAGAATAGAATCTAACAGAACGAAGAAAACGCGGTAGACCGCGAGATGTTTTGGATGAGGCTACGGAGAAACTTGCAAGACGGAGAATGGAAAAATTGTAAACGATAGAAGGTCTGGTTGAAAGAAGAAAAACAGTAGCAAAAAAATTCTTTTCGCTAGGCAATAAAATTTGTTTCTTTATAGATTTTGTTGATTTTGTTTTCAATTTTACCCACAGCTTCTTTGACAGAGGTAATGTAGTTCAAAGTCCACTAGTAGAGTAGTGCATATGAAATTTGGTTTGGGCAGATATAATAGGTGACAAAGATCAGTTTAAAGCTACTTTAACACACGAAACTAAAGCAGAGCGAGACGTGAGACGACGTAAGAACGTAAAATATTTTTAAAATAATACATGTTAAGAAACCTTAGAGGTACTACACAAAAACAAAAGATAAAATATTTGGACAGTATTTGAAGCGTGAATACATTCAAGTGAACTAAGAAAATAAATAAAATTTATGGAAGAAATAAAAATTTTAAAAACCTAATGAAAGTAATAGGAACGAACTGAAAAGGATAAAAACTTGTTTATGTAAGCAACAAAGCCAAAAATTAAAAAGAGACGCAAAAGACCAAGAAACTACAAGAACGGGAGGATTCAAAGTAATTAATAGAGAGAAGAAAGCTCTTATAAAGTGTCGAACAACTGGAAAGTAATTGAGAAGGAAAAGATAAAGAGAAAATGCAATATAGTGATGAAAGAGGTAAATTTTGAAGATTTAAGGAAAAACAGGAAAACTATTTCTTTCAAATAAGCTGGAGTAGAAGTGGTAGAATTACAGAATGGAACCTAACAGGACGAAGAAAGCGCAGTAAATTTAAAAGATCTTGTAGACGAGGTTATGCAAAAACGTAACTTACAAGACGGAGAATGGAAAAATTGTAAACAATGAAAAGTCTGGTTGAAACGGTGAGACGACGTAATTAGCAAGGTCAGGCTGGTCACCAAGGGTTACTCAAACAGCTAAAAACAGAAAATATTTTTAAAATAATATATGTTTGGGAACCTTAGGGATAATGTTAAAAAAATGATTTGGACAGCACCTGAAATGTGGACACATTTAAGTAAAGTAAAAAAGTAATCAGAAGTCCACGAAAGAAAATAGAAACAGAAAAACAAAATGAAAGAACAATTTGAGGAGATTAAAACTTATATAGGTAAGCAACGCAAGAGACTGCGAAACTACAAGAAAAAAAGAGTTAAAAACTACTACAAGAGAGAAAAAGACTCTTACAAACTGTCCAACAACTGGAAAGTAATTGGGAAATAACAGATTAAGAAAATGCAATATAGTAATCAAAAAGGTAAAATTTGAAGAAGATGTAAGGAAATAAACAAAACCATTTTTCCTTCACATAAGCTGGGAGTAGAAATAGATGGAAAAAACAAAGGATAATGTCAAATAAACATACCGTAAAGTGGGGTGACTTTGTGGCATTTTTGCCGTTTTGAAATGGATCTCCTTTATTTTTGCTAATGAATGCCTTAAATTTTTACCCAACGTTGTTGAATATCTCTGCTACTAAATGGCACAAACAAAAATAATTTAGGTCATCTCAGAAGGAAGAGAATTTTTTTTTGTTTGACACAATTCCACACTACGATATGGGGTGACTTTGGGTCAACACTCTCTTCATTGTAAAACAGAGGGAATATTGACCGTGGAACACAAAATAAAAAATAAAAGTACAAAAAGTAGACTAGTTGAAGAAAAGGTAAATTAACAGAGAATTAACAGTCTGATTGACTAGAAAAAATTGATTGATCTCAAATTTTGAACTTTTCTTTCTAATAATTAAAAAATACAAAATAAGAGAAGTCTTCTTCTTCTTCTTTTCCTTATACCCCTTCAGGGTGTCGGATATGAGGTCCAGTCCTTCCACTCCTTCCGGTTCTTTGCCATTCTTTTCATATCTGCCAATGTTTTGCCCCTCTTGATACCGATTTCTTCGATCCTTTGTGTCCACCTCTTTGTGGGTCTACCCCTTTTCCTCTTTCGTTCTCCTGTTGACTCTGTGATCTTTTTTAGTAGCGATTGTTCATCTTTTCTTATTATGTGGCCATACCATCTTAGTTCCTTTCGTTCTATAAAGTCCATTATTCCTTCTTGTCTTAGAGTGTGTCTGATTCTTTCGTTCGTCTCTCTATCCCATTTGGTTTTCCCCTCGATTCTTCTTAGGAACTGCATTTCACCAGCATTGATCTTGCTTTCGTGCTTTTTATTTATGGTCCATGTCTCACTACCATATGTTAATGTTGGTCTTGCTATTGTGTTGTAAACTTTCAATTTCACTTGCTTGTCTATTTCTTGTTTTTGTAATATTGGTTTGTTTATTGCGTAGTATATGTTCCTCGTCTTTTCATTCTATTTGCTATGTCGACTTCTATTCTTCCGTCATCTGTTATTACGGAGCCAAGATATTCTACTGCTGTGACTACTTCTATTGTATTCCGTTTATTTCTATTCTTCTTACCATCTCTGATTTTTGTTATTTATAATCATCATTTTTGTTTTGTTAGTGTTTACTTCCATACCCATGTTCTCTATTTCTTCGCTCCATATTTTAACCAGTCCCTTCATTTTATTGTGGGTGTCTGCTATGAGTATTATGTCATCTGCGTACATTAAATTGTCTACTTTGATGGGCCTTAGTTGGTAATGTCCTATTTGTGTTTGCAGATGCAGTGTTTTTGTTCTTGTGTTTAATAAGATTTTGTCCATCAGTGTTATAAATAGCAGTGGACTAAGGCTATCTCCTTGTTTTATTCCTTTTGTCATGAGGAACGTGTCTGAAGATTCTCCGTTCATCTGCACTTTCCTTTGACATTCTGGTACATGTTCCTGATATTTCTGATGAGTTTTCTTGGTGTTTGTAATTTTCCCAAATACCTCCATATGTGACTTCTCTTTATATTGTCAAACGCTGCTTTTAAATCTATGAGTGTCACAAACAGCTCTCCTCCTCTTTCTATTGTTCTCTCCGTTATATTTCTTATTATGTGTATGTTGCCTGTTGTTTGTTTTCCTTGTCTATATGCTGCTTGTTCATCGGCTAGCTTGCGTCCTATGCAGTGTATGAGTTTCTTTTGCAGAATCTTCGTATACATTTTGAATACTGTAGAGGAAAGGTAGATGGCTCTATAATTTTCACATTTTCCTGTTTCTCCTTTTTTGTAGATTGGTATAATTATGTTGTTTTCCCAATCCTCCGGTATCCGTTCTTCTTTCCATGCTTTCTTAAATATTTCATGTATCCATATCTTTCCTTCAGGGCCCATGATTTTTATCATCTCTGCCTCGACACCATCTGCTCCCCCTGCCTTGCCAAGTTTAAGTGTATTACTTGCCTCTTCTACATCCTTCATTTCGATTTCTATTACGTTTTCTTGTTGTTCTTCATCCGTATCTTCGTATTCATCTTGTTCTTCCTGTTGGTTTCAGTTTTCTCAAATTTTTCCTCGTAGTATTCCTTCCATACATGTATATTTCTGTTGTTTCCGTTTTAATTCATTATTTTTGTTTCTTATTCCTCTTACTTCTTTTCCTTTATTACCTCTTAACTTTTTACTATTCCCCAAAATGTTTGTTGTTTTAGTGTATAGTTCATCTAGTTCCCGTCCAAATTCTTCCCAGCATTGAGTCTTTGCTTTTCTTATGTCTATTTTGGCTTTGTTTCTTTTTCTTATATAATCTTCTTTGTCCTCTTGACTTTTGGTATCTATATATTTTTTCCATGCTTTTTTCTTGTCTCTAATTGCTCTCTTTACCTCTTCGTTCCACCATCTGGTCCTCTTAGTGTCCCGTTTAAATTTCTTTACTCCGCAGATCTGTCTGGCGTTCTTTATCAATGTTTCTTTGAATACTTTCCATACTTCTTCCACTGTCCCTTCCTTTCTTTTTAGTTCAAATTTTTTGAGTGCGGCATCTATGTTTTTCTTGTATTTTATTATTGGGGTCCGGTCCTGGGCACAAGTGTAGTAAACACAGCTGATTTCGCGTGTTCAAATAAAAGTGATTTTGCAATAATAAATTCAGAATCTTAAGGTAAAACACCCTGCAATTAGTGTAACAAGATAGCAGCAAGGAAGAAACATTGGAGTAAGGTAGGAAAAGACAATTTTAAAGCCATTTATAACGAAATTTAAAAGACGGCAAGAAGCGGACGACGATCTCCGCGGAGCCGATCCGGGTCAGCCGCTTACCGCGCCGTACATATTTTACGCAGAGTAACAGGCCCGGCCTGAAGTGTTTTCACTTTTTCAACTGTCACGGTAAAAATTATTAAAACCACTAGTAGAAATGGAAGAAAACATTACAGAACCACAAAGTATGATGAAACTTTTACAGGAAATAAACAGAAAATTAGAAAATATAGAAGAAAGTAACGGGAGAATGGAAAAGAAGTATGATAAATTTCAGGAGGAACTCAATAAAATAAAAAATGATAACGCAAAATTTAATAAGGAAAATAAGTCACTGAAACAGGGACTTTTACTGCAAGAAAAAAGAATCGAAATGTTAGAGAGGGAAATTAGCAAAAATAAAATAATCATACATGGAGTGGAGGAGCAATCAGAGGAGAAAGATACACTTTTAAAAGAGAAAGTAAGAGTAATCTTACGCGATATGGACATAGTTATGAATACGGAAGAGGAAATAACAGAGATAAGAAGATTAGGAAGTGAATAGAAGGGAGGAAAAAGACCAATAAATTTAGAGTTAAGAAGCTGGAATAAAAAGATAGAGATTCTAAAATCAACAAAAAAAACTAAAGGGCACCAAAATCTGCCTAGAGGAAGAATACTTAAAAGAAATCCAGGAACAACGGAGGGAATTAATAACATATATGAAACAATATAGGCAGAATGGCTACCATGCCATCCTAAGATATAACAAACTAGTATTAAATGGAGAGGTAGTTACACTGGATAGACTAAAGCAACTGGATAAGCAGGACAGAATGAGAATGGATGATGACAAAAGAGGGGACGATCCGGAAAGTGTGGCAGAGAAAGAGATACCAAAAAAAGGAAGAACTATGAGCCAGAGATCTCCAGAAAGCAACGATGAGGCGGAACTACGAGAAAAACTACTCAAGATAACGAAGACGAGTAGATTTTCAAAAAACGAACAAAAGTAGTTACAAAGCAATCTCCAATGACGAATGAAGAAACGGCTAAGAAAAAGGTTAAAGATGCAGATATGAAGAAGAAATACAATTATACAGAAACAACATACAAAAACAATACGGAACGCAAGACATCAACGAATTATGATTCAATAGCAAAAGAAACAGAAACAGGAAAAAAATACGAAAAAACAATACCAGCAGTAAAGAAAGACGTCAATAAAGTAAACATAGGGACATGGAATATAACGGCGTTAAACGGAAAGGGGATAGAAATAACGGAAGAAATGAGCAAGTTCAAAATAGATATTTTAGGGTAGGCAGCAACATAAATACAGGATTAGGCAGCTTGGGACAATACGGAGAAACGACACAGAATAGAAACGGGAGAAAAATGATTGAATTCTACATAGCAAATGACCTAATAGTCGGTAATACTTTTTGGTACCAACCACTAGAAGAAAAGTACACTTATGTAGCAGAAGAACGAGGAGCAAGAAGCCTCATAGATTACGTGGTATACACTAGGGAACTAGAACAAAAAATAGATGAAGTGAAAACAATAGTAGAAGCGGAACTCTCCACCCAACACAGATTGGTGAGAGCATTACTAAATGACATAAATATTACAGAAGAGGACAAAAAAGAATACGAGAGAATACCAGTATATAAACTAAAAGATACCGATAGGGCAGAAAAATACAAGAAAATACAATAAGAGAAGTAAATTACAAAAATAGATTTTTCTATTGCTTTAAATCGACGGCATAGAATTATCCATTACTTAGCACTTTAGGAACTGGGATCTTTATTATGATGGTTGTTGTACCAGATTTCATCTGGCACTCTTGGCCAACGCCAAATTTTCCCTTTTTTGCATACAAGAGGCAGAGGCGTATCTTTATCAAAATCGGAGGTCAGGTTTTTGGGGTACCAATTTTTTTCATATGCTACTAAAACATAGTCACCGATCTGCAGAGCTAACATTGGAGTTTCATGCTTTGATATTTCCGAAGTTTCTGGGGTTTTTCCTTCTTTTTTCCTATTATGTTTATTTTCTTCTGCAATATCCTCTTCTGCTCTAAGGAGGTTTATTAGTGACCCCAAACTATCCTCACTCTCGGCATTTGGTATGACATCATCATTTTCTTCATCTAAAGAAATTGCTCTTTGGGATTTCTTCTTCTTTTTGTCAGAAATTTTGTTTTGTTTTTGTTTCCATTTCCAACATTCTCTGATGTTCCAGCTATTAAATCATCGTAAGTAATGCCTTCCCAGCAGGAACGTTAACTTTTCTTCTTTGTTTTTAGGCTGTCGGAGCTGCATTGGACCGAGCATTTCTTAATTCCTCCATGAAACACCCGAATATGTTCGAAATGTGCTCATGGGACTTCTCCATCACCACTCCTCTAGAAAGCTTTTTGAGCATTTCACAAAAGTTAAATGGCACAATCCTGCAAGCTCAAAATCCTAACTGCATATTTTATTTATCTTACTTTGGGACATGCTCTGGCTTAATGCTCTGCTATGTCTTTTCAGAAATAGTCTAACCCACTCTGTTACTGGCATGTTATCTTTGAATTTATCAATTTCTCTATCAATCCGAGTCAAATATTGCCTAACCAAACCAAAGTTTAAAAGGTGTTACAAAAAACCCATAGGTATGATGCTCTTCTGCAGGCGACAAAACCGTCTAGCCGCCAGGCTTCTTTGTTGTGAAGCCTCTTAGTTTCAGCGCTAGTGTGTTTCTGTGTATATTATATCTACAATAAAAATATAAATATAATTAAGTCGGACACTTTAAAGAATTTCTTATAAATAAATTTTATTTGAAATTACAAATTGCCGTATTTTACATTTAATGTTATTACTAAAGACGGTTGCTACTCTAACTATTATTCTAAACGTTGGCCGCATTTATAAATAAATTGTTAGCAATCCGGCATACCACAGCAATGCTTAGAATGTAGATAAGATATGATTACTAAGAAGCAAATATAAAAAAGTGCTTATATGAGACAAACGCTGCAAGTTTCTAAATGCTAATTTAACTTCCCACGGCAATACTTAAAATGATTTAACTTCTCCCTTCTTAGATAGAACGTCGAGGACTTTCTGCGTGATAGTGGTTCTTGGAAAAGGTCGTAGCTCATGAAAATCCTCTTCTTTTCATTTGATTGCGTTTTGTATTTTACTTATAAATTTGTACAATGTAATAAAGCTGATAGTTATAAAAATTACTATAATTATCATCATAAACGAATGAACTGCATGATACACGGGATACAGTTGTGTGCCGCTTTCCAAATGTACAGCATCTTTCTTAAATCTTTCATATCGTTTAAATGACGAGGTTGTAGGCATGAGTACTAATGATTAAAGGATTCTTAAATGTAAAGTTATTAAACGTATTTTCAAATACTTCTTCCCCTATGATTATTTTACAATTTTTTATGAGATTAAGGCTCTATGTTTTACATTAAAATGGGCGATTCTATTAGGGCATTCTTCAATTACTTCTAAATTAGTTTTATAAGAGACTAAAAGTTTTCCATTGTTAAGCCTACTGTATAATTGGTAGTTGTTATTGGCTAAAGCGAAAAGACAATGTTTACTATCAGATAAGAGGCATTTATCAATATGAGGTGTTTTACGACATATGGTTTGTTTATCAATTACTTTACAGTTTTTCATCACTCATCACAACTCAGTTCTTCCACTCTGTAGGTGATATTTATATGGAAATATCAACAAATTATCCTGCTCATTAGAAATATGATATATTTTTGCATGTTGGTATGGAGACGGGTATAGAATAGGGACGCGCAATATACATTACCTGTTCATAATATCTGAAATTTTATAAATTCTTTAAAAGCATGATTTTTGTCTAATTTGGTAGGTCTATAAGTTAGCTTTATATGGTTCATGATAGAAACTAATTCGGGACTTGAAATTATTTTTAAATTCGTGTTTTACGAAAATGCTAGCGAAATGGTTCTTTCTATAAGTTCGAGGATGCTTATCATTTTTGAACTGACTTAATAGTTATATTGTACGTCTTCGGGCGCTTTTCTACCGGGCGCTCATGCGCCTTTACAAAAGATACTTAACTTAGCGCCACCACTGAATTAGAGGCGCTGGCCCCCTCTCTCGGACGCGCTCGCGTGTGGCGCTGCGCAACATTCAGAGACTTGACTCGAGTTCGTCGAGCCTTCAAGATGTTTCGCAAGTACGCTGATTTCAAGGAAAAGAGGACTGCATGATAAGGAAACCGTTCAGTGCGGAATCTTGACGATTGTAGTGTATGCGTCCTCTTGTGTTGTAGAGGCAGTGTGTGTGCCTTGGGGAAAGAGTCCACGGAGCGATCGTGACCCTTCCGCGGCGTAGCGTAGCGGCCATGACCGTCTTGCTGATCTTCCGCCCAGGCGGGGCGGTGATCGTGCGTGATAGACGGTGCGGACCACACACACGTCCAAGTAAGAGAGCTCTAGTTGCATGCAGAAAGGTACCTCGCGGCTTAGCGTAATTGCGTTCGCGCCTCTAGTGGCGTTGCGACACCGTTGATTTGTATTGTCATTTACTATTGTTCCTTTAGTATACGGTTTGTATTTAGTTTAAGTTTTACAACTGCCAATAAATCCTACTCTTGCCCCGGCTTTTCTCTCTAATCGCGAGAGGTTTTATGCCTAGGCAAGTAGTAACTTTCGCGTAATCATTTGTGTTTTTATTGATTGGACCTGATCTCACTCAATCCTTAACTAAAGCTCACCCTTCTCTTGAATGGTTTTAAAGTTTTCCGAGTACCTATTAGAAATGTGATTTGCGAAAGATGTGAATTTGTCCATTTGTTTGATAATTTTATCTTGATTCTTGTAAAGATTATTTAAGTTTTTATTTATTTCCGCAAGATCATTATCATCAGGGTTACCTGTAATGCATCTTATTATTGTTCCTAGAGCATCTATTAAACCTCGTTTTGTTCTGTGTTTGAATTTTGCTAATTGGTCTTCGATAGATAGGCAATTTTCTTTAAGGGCGTTTATGAGTTGGCGTGTGATTGGGTTGATGGATTGTTCTCAAGTTACTTAAATTATTATTTCCTAATATTTTACGATACACTAATTTCTAGGTTTATTTATGTGATTTTTAGGTTTGTTGTTTTTAAATTATTATTTAATTGTACTAATATTAATATAAAAATAGAATTTATGAAAATGGCTTAGAATTTTTGCGGGGCCTAGGTCTTCAGCGAAAAACCATTAACTTGGATCTCTTCTGTTTGAAAGGCCTGGCTCCTGGTCAGGAGGCCGATTCTGCAATTGAAATTTGTTTTTAATTCTTTTTATTTTTCTTGTATTGGCGAGTCTTTTTGAAGTTTTCTTATACCTGAAATTTTGTTACCGTCGATGCTTGTAATATTAACCATATCGTAATATGGATCAGCCTTTTTAATAATATGACGGGTAAAATATACTGTCGGCTCTTCAATTTCTATGTTGGAAGTCTTATCTTTGTTCTGTGTTTTTAAACTCTTGGTACCTTTTTCTAATTGTTTTTTATATAATTCTTCGTAAAATGGAAATATTTTGTTTTTTCTCTTTCTATTGTAATTTTCAAACGTAGTTTTATCTAAATCAAGTTCGTGAACCTTTAAATTTTCATATGAGTCGTAATTCGAGTTTTGCAGCTCAAGCAGTGCAGACGTGCGAAATCAGAGTGTTTTCAGAGTGTTTCCTGCGATTTTCTCGCGCGGTATCGGTGACCGCGCCGTGCCATCCGCGCCGCACCATACACGCTGTACCATCTGCACCGCGCCATCCGCGCCGCGCCATCCGCGCCGCGCCATCGGCCCAGCTACATACCTGTGATTAAACAGCGCTAGCAGACATCAAACATGGAAATGGATCAACAAACAAGCATCGCCTACGGACAACCTAATAATTCGAACATCAGCTATGCACAGGGTGCTTCAATGCAACTTCCACTTCCCACCAACCTTCAATTCGTAAGCCAACCGCTATCAACAGGAAACAATTTTAACTTACCTCAAAATCAGTATCCTCCCACCAAACTCAACGACAATTTGATGGCAACTACCTTACAATCTTTAACCAACAACGACAGAATTCTCTATCGAATGACGTCTACTAGTGACGAAGAAATTCAAGAAGTCGTAAACGATAATTCTATCAACACTAACAAATGGCAAACCGTTAAACGTCTTAAACGTAGAAAACTATCCCAACCTATTAAAGAAACTACGCAAATACCTTTAACAAACAGATATAACCAGCTAAATGAAGAAGAAGAGGGAAGCACCCATACCAGACAAGTAAATAATACAACCATAAAACCTTCTCCGATTTTTGTGTACGGAGTTACACACTACAGTGACATGATCAAAAATTTAAATACAGTTGCGGAAACTGAACAATTTAACACAAAAACTTTAACAGATAACACCATAAAAATAAACTGTCATACCCCGGAAACCTACAGGAAACTAGTTCACCACATGAAAGATGCCAACATTGTTTACCATACGTACCAGCCAAAAGAGGACCGTGCCTTCAGAGTGGTTATCAAAAACCTACACTTTACAACCGACATAAATGAAATTAAGCAAGAGCTAGCCAATCAGGAACACCAAGTCAGGAATATTTTCGTATTCGAATATACTAAGAAATCAAAACCACCAAAAACCACCACAGAAAAACTCAATTACTCTCAGCACTTTTCTAAATGAATTTAAATATATGTTCCAACAGCTAATGCAACAAAACAGCTCGATTCTTACCATGCTTACAACGTTCATCAATAAAATTCGCTAAGTTTGTACGAATTGCCCAATGGAATGCCAACGGCAACATTCAACACAAAAACGAAGTAGAGAGTTTTCTACATCACAATTCAATCGATATGCTACTTGTTAGCGAAACGAACTTTACCGACAGATCCTTCTTTCGTATTCCAACCTATTTAACCTATAATACAAACCACCCGGACAACACTGCACATGCAGGTACTGCAATTTTAATAAAAAATACTATAAGTCACTACATATTACCAAAGTATGAAACAAATCACTTGCAAGCCACTTCACTCAAAGTCAAAACGTCCTCCTACGAGATAACAGTTTCTGCAGTATATTGCCCTCCTAGGCACTACTTGAAACTCAACCACTTCAGGGACTTCTTCAACACACTCGGCTCCAAATTTATTGCTGGAGGTGATTTCAGCAGTAAACATACTCTCTGGGGCTCTCGGCTAACAACTACCAAAGGCCGTGAGCTAGCTAATTTAATCCAGGAAAAAAACTGCTTATTTCTGTCCACCGGTAAACCAACATACTGGCCCAGTGATCCAAATAAAACTCCTGATCTGTTGGACTTCTTCATCACCAACGGAATCTCCTCACCATACATGGAAGTATTTCCTAGTTATGATTTGTCATCTGACCATTCCCCGATAATTGCAACTATTAGTAATTTCGTAATTATTAAGAATTTTACACCTAAACTTCATAACAACAAAACCAACTGGGATAAATACAAAATGAAGTGGAACAACGGATTAATCTAAAACAAGCCTCAAAACCCATAACAAGTCGAAGACGCTTTGGATGCCCTCACAAGTACCCTTAAACATTCAGTTATGGAAAGTACTCCATCTCTGCCAATAGCTAATACCACAAAATCAATACCACTTGAAATAAAACATTTAATTGGTAAAAACGGAAGGCATGGTCTAGGTGGCACATAACCCAGGCACCCGTGGATAAAATATACTGAATCGCATTAGCAATCAATTAAAGGCGCAACTTAGAGAACTCCGTGAACAATCCTTCACTGACTACGTGACAAGACTAAATAGATTCGACAACTCTATCTGAGACCAATTAAATCCAAGAAAAACCAAAAGAACACAATGCTCCAATAAAAATTTTGCTGATCACAACGCTAAATGGGCGAGAAGCGACCAAGAAAAGCTGATCTTTTGCAAATCATCTCGCATCTGTCTTTAAGCCCAACAATCAAGATATAATTAATGACATCGTAACAAGTTTATTCAATATTCCACAATTCCCATTTCGAATTAAATCCTTCACTCCACACGAAGTCAGAACGAACTTAACCATCTGAACATCCGAAAAGCACCAGGTACAGACGATGTGACGCCAAAAATGCTCAGGGAATTGCCGAAAAAAGGAATACTCTTTACTACCTACATTTTTAATGCCATTTTAAGACTGCAGCACTGGCCTTCAATGCTAAAAGCCAGGAAAGAACCCAAATGACGTAACCTCATAACATCCAATTAGTTTGCTTCCTACAATTTCCAAGGTATTAGAACGCTTATTACTACAGAGACTAAATGCCGATATTTCACCAGATACCTGGCTTCCTCCCCATCAATTTGGTTTCCGAGCAGTACATTCTACAGTTCAGCAAACACATCGATTAAGCCAAGTTATTAACCACGCTTTTGAACAAAAACATTATTGTACTTCAGTTCTACTGGACGTTAGCCAGGCCTTTGATAAGGTCTGGCATACAGGTCTCTTATAAAAAGTCAAGGAAACCCTCCCACTAAAGTATTTCGACATCTCGAAATTCTACCTTTCAGACCGCAAATTTAGAACCAAAGTAGGAGATGCCAAATCAGACTATCATTCCATAGAAGCAGGTGTACCACAGGGAAGCGTCTTGGGACCGACCCTCTACAACCTATATACATCCGATATCCCAACAACCACTGAAACTGCTATCTGTACTTTTGTTGATGACACTGCCATACTAGCAGCTCATAAAGACCCAGCAATAGCATCTAACCTACTACAAATTCACTTAAATGTACTCCAGGTTTGGTTGCATCTCTGGAAAATTAAAATAAACGAAAACAAATCACAGCACATAGACTTCACTATAAGACACGAACGTTGTTCTCCGCTTTTTCTGAATAACGTCGAACTCCCTCGAGCCTATATCTATCAAATATCTTGGATTCCACCTGGACACTAGGTTAACATGGAAAGATCACATTACCAAAAAAACAGAAGCAGATTGACTTGAAGATCAAAGAAATCTATTGGCTGTTAGGGAAGAACTCAAAACTTTCCATAGAAAACAAAATACTGCTGTATAAAACAATTATCATCCCTATTTGGACGTATGGAATAGAAATCTGGGGTTGCCCAAGCAAATCCAATATAGCATTGCTCCAAAGAAGCCAATCTAAAGTGCTACGTATGATATCTCAAGCACCGTGGTATGTCTCAAACCAAACGCTACACGACGACCTGAGGATTCCCTATGTCAAAGATGTCATCAAGCTACGAAGTAGAACGCACCACGATAGATTGGCAGCCCATTCAAATAACCTGCTTCAACCATTACTGGAAAGAGAACACCCACGACGACTACATAGACTTTGGCCAGCAGACCTTCTTGTGGATTAAGCGAGTCCTTCACTGAAAGAGCTCTCGTCACGTCATTTCAACCTGAAATTCTGATATACAATTAGCTCATAGAATGTAGTAGTTCTTATTGCTAATATACATCTATATTAAAAAAAAATATATGGGCCGTAAAGCACGATAAATGGGGTATATCCTGTAGTTAAATGAACAGATTGATTATATATTAATATCGCCGTTATCATTATATTTTGTGGAGATTCGTTTCTATTTTGGGCTTTAACTGTTCTCATTTTTTCTAGGATGGTAGAATGAAATCTTTCTATAGTGGTTTTCAATTTTGAAAGACTTTATTTTCGAATTATTTTCCTTCATCGCACACGATTCTTCTGGAAAAATTATGGTGTGAGAAAAAGTGTCGAAGTTTATTTAGAACTGTAATTCCGATCGTGTCGTTTATAAAGTATGATTGTGCATAACGTGAAAATAAATCTATGATTGTTAAAAATTTGTAACCTTCCAAAGTAAATGTGTCGATGTGTACTATATCAAAAGGTTTTTTTGATAATAATGGTCCTGAAAATTGAATTTTATACGGATCTCGCTCGTATTTATTAATTAAGGAAATTTCACATTTCTTAATTATTTTATTAATTTTGGTGTTCATATCTGGCCAGTAGCTTTGTTATCAAGCAGATGATGTGTGATTGTTAAAAATTTTGATGCTAATTCGGTGTTTTTAAAATAAATTCTATACACATTGTTAGGATTTATATATTTCTTGAAAAAACGGCTGAGGTTTTCTAATTCATCTCCTCTCCTAACTGTAACAACGTAATGATGCTTAGAAAAAGGTCTTGTGTAGCTTACATTATATTGGTCTCCTAATTTTAGGATGATGCGATGCATAAAGTGATTTATTGGTTTATCGCTTATGGTCATTGTAAAAACGGGCTTTTCAAAGAGATGTGTCTGGTGTCATCTTTCGATCGCTGATTTTCGTCGGTATTTAGTATTTTATCAAGTTCCTCTAGTGATAAGTCCAAGTGTTCATCGATATTTGGTAGTATTGATAACAGATCAGAGTCATTATCCTTATGTGTTGTTTCATTAGTATTAAGTTCGATTCGAGATAAAGAGTCAGCAATCACATTTTCTTTTCCTTCCTTATATATTACTTTATAATCGAATTCTTTAAGACGTAAGCGTCACTTAACTAGTCTAGAATTCGGATCTTTTAGGGAGTATAACCAAACAAGGGGTTTGTGATCTGTTTCTATAAAAAACTGTCGGCCAAAAATATAAGGTCGGAAATGTTTTGTGCATTCCACAATACTGAGTAATTCCCTTTTCGGCGCTATTTAATGTTCGGGAGTAAAAAGAGATTGGTTTATTAATTTGTGACAGGACACCTCCTATAGCCGTGTTATATGCATCAGTAGTGACACAGAAGTTATTGTTAAAGTCAAGGCATGGGAGCATTTATTAATAGCTCCTTACATAACTGAAATGTCTGTAGGTAGTTTGGGTCATTTATATCTATTTTATATCCCTTTTTAAGCATTTTGTGAATGGTTGAGTAATCTTAGCAAAACTTTGAATAAATCGTCTGTAGTATCCAATTAATCCAAGGAACGATTTCACTTCCCTTGTTGTTTTTGGTATAGGATATTCCTGAATGGCTTTAATTTTTGAAGGGTTTGGTTTTATACCTTCTGATATGATCACGTGGCCTAAAAACCAACTTCTTTACAAAGAAACTCAGATTTGTCTATTTGTACTTTCAAATTGTATTCTTCAAGTTTTTTAAAAATTACTTTAAGATGCACCATGCTGTCGTGTAGGGATTTCGAGAAAACAACTACATCATCCTTATAAACGAAACAGAACCTATATAAATAATCACGTAGGACATTGTCCATTACTCTTTTAAAACTACTAGGTGTATTCTTGAGACCAAAAGGCATTCTAGTGTATTCATAATGCCCGTTGTTTACCGTGAAGGCCGTTTTTTCTATAGATTCGGGATCCATTTCTATTTGGTGGAATCATTGGGCAAATCTAAAGTAGAAAAGTATGTGTATTTTCTGAGATTATCAAATATTTCTTCAATTCTTGGAAGCGGATATTTATTTTCGATCGTTTTTTCATTTAATTTCCGGTAATCTGTAACGAGTCGCTACTTCTTTTTGCTGCTCGCATCTAATTTTTTTGAGACTACGAGAAACGGGTGAACTATACGGAGAGATGCTTGGCCTAATAATTTTGTTGTCTAGTAGCTTTTGAATTTGGTTTTGCGTTTTTTTTTTAAATGGTATGGGTATCTAAATGATCTACAAAAAACAGGTTCGTCGTCCGTAGTTCTAATTTTGTGTTTTACAGCATTAGTGAAGGTTAAATCACTATTTTTGTTGTAAAAAATGTTTTTATATTTTTTACATAGAGATATTATTTCAGAACTTTCCTCGAAATTAAAATGTTCAGTACGTATAATTTTTGTGATATCTAATTCTGAACAGGGAGAATTTGGGATAGCCAAATGAAATTTTTTTCTTTTTTTTAATATACATTTATTACTAGATTAACAACTATTTGTTATACATAGCATAGGTAAAAGATTTTGTGACATATTATAACTTAGAATATAAATATGTTGTGCGACAAAATAATATGCGCGGTGAATTCATATTTGGTTAATTTTGTCTATGGTTTGCTATAACTAGGTCCTGTGGTAATTTGCGTTTAAGCGTGGTGTGAACGTTAGTTTTTAAGAGTTGATAAAATTCCGCACCACTACATGCACTCGCGTTTGAGATGAATTTTTCCGCACAGTTAGTTCTTGATGTATTGATCGATGGGTAAGATGCCGAGTTCTTCGTGTATTTGGGTATTTCTAACATACCACGGTGCGTTGACTATGGTTTTTAGGATTTTGTTTTGGAGACGTTGTATTTTCTGTATGTTGGTATTTGAGGTGTTGCACCAGACCGATGATCCACATAGGACGAGAGGTCGAATTAGGATTTTGTAGAGTAGCGTTGCGCATTCAATTTTTAGCGAGGATTTTCGGTTGATAAATGGATATAATTGTTGTGGTCTAGTGTAGCTTTGGGTAAGCTTCTGGTTTATGTGGTACCCAGCTTAATCGAGTGTCAAGATATAATCCCAAGTATTTGACAGCACTGTTATTGGGGTTCCAAGGTATTTCATTGTCTTCAATTTGTATGCAAGGAGGATTGTTGAGTCTTCTTAGTGTAAAAATTTTGGTTTGGCATTTGTCAGGATTTATTCTGATGTTCCAGGTTTTGAACCAAGTTATAAGCTTGTCAGTTGCGGTCTGTAATTTGGAGATTGCTTCATTGAGGTTATCGGCTTGCGTGAACATAGAAGTGTCGTCTGCGAAGGTAGCTATTGTATCACTAGGCTCTGGTAAGTTAGACGTATATATGTTGAAGAGAGTTGGCCCCAGGATGCTGCCCTGGGGAGCGCCAGCTCGGATTATTAACCGGTTCTACTATTAAAGGGTGCAGAAAATTTATTTCTATATTTTTTCTTCCTCTAATAGTATTGTACACAATCCGTTTTTACAAAAGATAATCGATTCTGGAATAGTGTAGTCACTTATTCTGGTTTCAGGAATAATTACCGGGCCTTCTTCGATATTGGTGGGGATTTTTATGTGTGTTTTGGAAATTTGTTTAAAAGGTTTGAAATTGTTAGGGTTTAGTTCCATAAAAAATAGAATTTTAAAATTATTTATATGTAGTGTTTGTTCTTTATAATCTATTTTTGCTCATAACCTTTTAAAATAGTCGCTTCCTTTTAAGGCGTCAGACCGGTCGTGCCAATTAATGATATGAAAATTGATATTATTTTTTATGCCAAATTCCTGTAAAATGGGAAATGATATATTTTTGTCATCTGTTACTGTCTGATTCATGCTTTTTACTGTAAATGGTTTTCGAAAAAAATAATTGTGGAAGTATTTGTAAGGCGGTTCTGGGTTCAGGAATTGAAAGCACCGCTATCGATCAAAATTTTTAGATTTAGTGTTGGTATGGTGATAAATGGTACTTTTGGTTTATTCGTGGAGAAATTTAGGTCTGCAATCGTTCTTTTGAGGCGCCTATAGGAAAATTTTCGGCTTGGTCATCGTAACAATCTTGGGGATTGCCATCATACTCGTAACTTTCATCATTTTGCAGTTGTGATTGCTATTCTTCAGGTTCTTCAACATTATGAAGTTCTTCTAAGTTTATGCGGACCAGTACTGCGGAAGTCATTAGCCTGTGGTAGATTCGGAATGTTGTTTTGATAAGGCCTATTTGTATTTCTAGTGGAAATTAACAGTGGTTCGGGCTTTTTGTCTAATGAAATTTAAAAAGTTAACCTGCTTTTTATGATTACCAATGTCTTGAAATTGCAATATACATTCTTCTAGTGAGTTAACATTTTTGTATAATGTAAAAGATCTATAAGGTTCTAATAATCTGCTTTGATTGTATCTAACGCTTTTTGGGTATACAAATCTATTTTATACATCCTAAGGTTATTGTCGACCTCACGTATGTATACATGCTCCAGAAGTTGTAATTTATTTTTAACTTTTTCGTAATATTGGTCGTACGTTTCGTTTGACTCTTGATAACAAATTGCGGGGTTATTTTCTAAAACGGTTTCATTTCTCGGATCTCCAAAACGATTCAAAAGTGTTCTTTTAACTTTTTCCCAACTAGAGCAATCGTTTGTTACTAGAGTATCTCTAGCACAACCAGTTAGTTTCGAGCAACATATTTCGAAAAGCAATTTATTAAACCTGCAATTTTCTTGACAGGGGGTTATGTTCTTATTCTTCTTCTGGCAGTGCCTATCCGTTTCGGATGTTGGCTATTAACATGGCTATCCTAGCTTTATTGGCTGCTGTACGGAAAAGTTGAGTTGTTGTTAAAGAGAACCATTTCCTTAGGTTCTGTAGCCATGATATTCTTCTACGTCCTGGGCCTCGCTTTCCGTACACTTTCCCCTGCAAGATGAGTTGCAGTAGGGCGTATCAATGTTCGTTACGCATTATGTGCCCCAGGTATTCCATTTTACGTTTTTTGACAGTGATGATTATTTCACAGTTTTTCTGCATTCTACGCAGTACTTCTCTATTTGTAATCCGGTCGACCCATGAGATTTTCAGGATGCGTCTATAACACCACATTTCGAACGCCTCTAACTTCTTGGTAGTAGCCTCGGTCAGCGTCCAAGATTCCACCCCGTACAGGAGCACTGCGAATACGTAGCATCTCAGTAAACGAATTTTTATTGGTATTAAGAGATCGTGGCTCTTGAATATTGTGTTCATTTTAATGAACGCTGCCTACTTTTCAATTCTTTGTTTTATTTCAGTTGAGTGATCCCATTGTTCGTTTAGACTTGTCACTAGATATGTGTATTTCTCAACTCGTGTTATCTGTTGTTGGTTAACTATTAGGCGTTCCGGTGGTATTGGATTCTTGCTGATGACCATGTATTTAGTTTTTTTAATGTTAAAGTTTAGACCATATTTTTGGCTTGATTCTGCTACGCGTGTTATTAGGGCTTGTAGGCCTTCTAGGTTATCTGACAGTATAATTGTATCGTCTGCGTATCTTACGTTGTTCAGCCGTTCTCCGTTGATGAGTATTCCCTCGTCAATATCTTCTAAGGCTGTTTTCATGATGTGTTTCGAGTAGATGTTAAAGAGTAGCGGAGATAGCACACAGCCTTGTCTCACACCTCTTTCTATTTTGATCTCCTCAGTCATTTGGTTATCTATCTTGATAGTTGCTGATTGGTTATAGTAAATGTTGTTAATGATACGTAGATCTTTATCATCTAGACCAATTGTTTTTAAGATTGATATTAACTCGTCGTGTTTGACCAGATCGAAAGCTTTTTGATAGTCTACAAAACACAGTTCACGTCTCTGCATCTTTGTATGAGGACTTGAATGGCGAAAAGAGCGTCTCTTGTACCTAATGAGTCTCGAAAGCCAAATTGTGTGCGAGTTAGTTGCGCTTCGCATTTTTGTATGTCCTCCTATGTATTATTTTAGCATTATTTTAAGAAGGTGGCTCATTAGACTAATAATTCTATAGTCTTCACATTTTTCGCATTCGGTTTTTCGGTAGTGTTATAAATGTGGATTTAAGCCATTCAAGTGGGATTACTCCTGTTTCGTATATGTTATTAAACATGGCCGTGAGCCATTTAATTTCATCGTTCTCCATGTTTTTAGAATTTCTGCGTGGAAGTTGTCTGGCCCCGTCGCCTTTCCGTCCTTTATTCCTTTTATTGCGGCTATCACTTCTTCTTGAGTAATTTCCGGTCCTGTGTTACCCATGGAGTCCCCTGTTTTAGTGTATCGTTGTTTCTCTTATCTTCGAAGGTCTTCTCAACATAGTTTTTCCAAACTGTTTTATTTCATTTACATCTAATATTGTATTGCCCTCATTATCTTGTAAGCATCCGGTTTTCTTTGGTCGTTGTAATCCTGCTGCTTCTTTCACTTTTGTGCAGATTGGAAGAGTCATGTTTACCATCTAGTGATTCAATCTCTTTGCACTTTCCTCCATCCAAGCGTTTTTGGCGTCTCTAATCTTTTTCTTTATTTCTTTGTCGATTTGTGTGTATCTGGTATTGTCTTTGTTCTTATTTTTCCGTCTTTCCTCCATCATATTCAATATGTCGTCTGTCATCCAAATCTTCTTTTCTCTCTTATTGGGCGTAAATATTGTCAAGAATTTCTTGATTTGTCTCTTTAAGCTTCTGGATTTTCTCTTTTGTGTCGGCTGCTATATCTGTTTCTTTGATTTTTCTTTTAATATGTTGCTGTATTTCTTGTTTTATATCTTTATCCTTCAGTTTCCTCAAATCGTATTTCTTCGCTTGTTGTTGTTTAACTTTCTTCAATTTGAGTGTTATCGTGCCGACAAGAGGGTTATGGTCAGATTTGGCATCCGCACTTGGATATGTCTTTACTGCTGTTATTGCATTTCTGTATCTTTTATTGATCAAGATATAGTCGATCTGATTTCTGACGACGTGTTCTGGGTTATCTTGGGGGGACCTTCAAGTGTATAGGCGTCTTGGTGGTAACTTGAAGAACGTGTTGGTGATGACTAGTTGTTGTTCTGTTGCAAAAAATTTTAATCGATTTCCTCGTTTATTACGTTCTCGCAGTCCAAACGGTCCTATGATTTCACCACAGCTTCCTTGGCCTATCTTGGCATTGAAGTCGCCCATTACTAATGTCAGTTCATTCTTTTTTACTTTCTTCATGACGTTATTCAGATCATCATAAAATGTTTCAATTATATCGTCGGATTTGTCAGCCGTTGGTGCGTATATTTGGATTATATTGGTTTTGATGGGAAGGTGTTAATCTGAATTAGAAGTATTCTCTCAGAGATTGGGACAAAGTTTGTAACATATCTGCTAATTTTTTTAAGGATAATGCCAACTCCGTGTATATGTTCACCGTTAGTGTTTCCTGAGTAGTAAATATTGTGTTCGTTTATTAAGCATTGTCCTGATTCAGTCCATCGCATCTCACTGATCCCTAGAATATCTACGGATAGCCTTGTCATTTCCTTGATGGTATTATGTATTTTACCAGCTTCGTACATGGTTTTCACATTCAATGTACCTATCTTAGTAGTTCGTCTGTAGGTATTCAAGACAGGTGTGTTTTTATTGAAAATGTAGGGATTTCGCGTGCTGACGACCTAAGAGGACCTACTTTTTGAAGGATGTCCTCTCCTGCCGTATCTTGGAGTCCGATCTTCATGATCAGTAACGAATCTATTATCTTGAGTCTGTGCCATGTTAGTTGTACTAGGGAAAACATAATGGGGTGGTTTCCCGTTGCCTTCCCCATCGCAGTCTTCTAGCCGATTAATCTGAAGTGATTGTCTCTGTTGTTGGGCCCTTAAGGAAGTCATTCTTCAGTGGTCACAACACAGTGATGTCGTAGCTGCTGCCCTACGTCATGCCAGTTTTGGTCCGCCCCGGATATTTTATTTCTCCGGTACCATCCATATCTGGAAGGCATTCCCCTATCCGCCACCTGGGGAGGCGCCCGATGGGGGATCTAGCAACCCCGCACGGGTATTAATAAATTTTTCACATTGCTGAATAAAATATGATAGGTTTCTACTTCCTCCCTCGTATTGAGGAATTATTTCTTTAGCAGTATTAATTTCTGTGTAATTAGCCATTGTGTTATGATCAATTGGATCGAGTTCGCGATTATTTCTCTTAATAGGCGACCTTTCACAAAATGTATTCATACGGTACAATATATTTATAATACAAGGATAGAGGATAACGGAAAAGTACTTACAGGAGTATAGTTGCTAATAGCATTTGGTAGATGGTTTGCAGGCGGTTTCTTTCGACGAAAATGTCTAGGCGAAGCGGAACTACGGGTAGACTCGGGACCTCTGTGTATAGTTGAAGTTCTTACGACTTCGTTCCAGTTGAGTTACTTTCGCAGGGCTTCAAGACTTGGTTCTTTTGGATAGCCAGCAAGGTATGAAACACGCCGGTTAATCACGTCCGGCTACCCTGTTCGCAGCTCCAATTAGTCGGGCACTTTAAAGAATTTCTTAAAAATAAATTTTATTTTAAAATTACAAATTGCGGATATTTTACATTTAATGTTATTACTAAAAACGGTTGCTACTCACTATCTATTATTCTAAACGTTGGCCGCATTTATACATAAATTGTTAGCAAGCCGGAATCCCACGGCAATACTTAGAATGTAGACAAAGTATGATTACTAAGAAGCAAATACAAAAAGTGATTAAGGGGAACAGTAATATTTAGAATATATAGGAAGCAAACACAAAGTTCTTATATGAGATAAACACTGCAAGTTTCTAAATGCTAACTTAACTATATGTATTCTGTAAACGTATAATAGACACCTCTTTTATATATAAAAAAAAAACATCACGGTGTCCAACAAATTTGCATTAGTACAAAAAAGCCCCTCTTTTAAATTTGATACAAAAAGGATGGCGGTTATTGACAAATTTATATATATATAACAACTATTCTGGTACAAACGAAGAATGTACTTCTTTGCTTATTAGTAAATTACGAACCGCCAAAAAAACATAACTCCAGGTACAAGTTCTCAAAATTCCTTTAATTGTAAATGTACATATAGCTTGCTGGAAATAGTCCAATAACAATTTCTCTAGAGTAACTGGATAGTCATTTGACATATATATACAAATACATACGTACACATTTGTCATGCAAAGCGGTATAGCAGCTGCGATGGCTTAAATCTCTTCAGTCTAGGTTTGTCCTCCTCGCTTTCCAGTAGATGCTTTACTAGTGTATAATTGTGATTTGCGTGCAATAAGCCAATGCATTTTGCGGAACAAAGACCCCAATTGTTTACGTTTTGTCCATATGTGCTTTTTCAAAGTAAGGCGTCTATTTAAATGGATCCCTAAATATTTGGCGCTGACTGCTACAGGAACTTGTTAATTATTAAGCCAGGCAGGAAGATAGTTGTCTCTTCTTGTACTGAAGGTTACATGAATAGATTTCGTCTCGTTGATTTTAATGCGCCATTTTCTAAAGCATACCTGTAATGTGTTCAGGTGGCCTTGAAGAATACGCGACGCTGTTTGTGGTTCAGAGTGAGAAGCTAGGACGGCAGTATCGTCCGCAAATGCAGCTGTGAGTGTGTCTCTTGTTGTTGGCAAGTCTGCAGTAAATAGGAGGTACAGTAGAGGTCCTAACACGCTTCTTCGGGGACGCCAGCGCTCAGAAAAAATTAATTTGTGTAGGATTCGCCATATTTGGACATAAAGTGCCTGTCGGCAAGGTAATATTTGATAATTTTAAAGACGTCTGAAGGCAATGCACGCTTATGCAATAAACAGATATTCAAAACTCTATCAAATGCTTGCGAAACATCAACAAACACGGCTGAGCAATATTTCTTGTCTTCAAAATCGCCAAGAATTTTATCTATCACCCTGTGAATTTGCTCAATGGTGGCATGGTGTTGTCTAAACCCAAATTAATGATCAGAAATTAATTTGTTGGTTAAAAGTAACGGTGTTATTCTTTTCAAGAGCAGTTTTTTAAAGATCTTAGACATCACTGGAAGCAAACTGATTGGTCGATATGATAAGTCGTTTTTATTGGGTTTGCCCGGTTTGGAAATTAAGATAATGGTAGCAACTTTCTATTGTGGTGGAAAGAAACGCAATATTAGAATGGCGTTGAAGAAATACGTTATAGCCTTTATCCGTCAGTTCCTTTAGAACCTTGCCTGGTGCTTTACGAGGATTTAGATTAATAATAATTTTAAGTTTGACTTAATTTATAGAAAATTGTCTTATTAGAAGGCTCAACTGGAAAAAATTCAAGAAATTGCTGTATTTTATTCTCTTCTACGTTCGAGATTGCAGATGGAAATGGTCTAAATACTTGGGTTAGGTGATTTGCAAAAATTAGTGCTTTATCTGAGTCACTTGGGGCCCAAGTTCCATTGTCGGCTCGAAGAAGCGATTTGTGTTGCTGCGGTTATTTCAGCTTTTTGGTTGCTTTCCAGATATAATATTCGCGGGATTCCGTTGGTGACAATTGTTTCAGATAGTATTGTATCGACTGGCTTCTGATGTCGGAAAGTAGCTTTTTAAGGTCAAAAACAGCTTGATTTAGTATACGTTTATCACTTGGGCGCCTTGCTGTTTGCCTTCGCCTGCCTAGTGTCCGTTTTCAGCAATTCTGTGTATAAACTATGACAGGGCAAACAGTATTCGGAATATACAATGTATTACCGGAAGTGGCTTGCTGAACGACGTTAGTAAAATGCTCTATGGCTAAAATTAAATCATTTTCTGATTTTAAAGGAACGTCTAGCGATAATGTGTCATCTACTATTTCTCGGAATAAGTCCTAGTTTGCGGTTTTATTGCTCAGAGTAAGAGCTTTCCCATTAATGACTACATGTGACACTAGTGTAATTATAATAGGCGAGTAGTCAACTGATAGATCTAGGCAATATTCTATCTTCAAATTGTTTGGGCTAACTCCTTTGAATATGCAGAAATCAAGCATATCTGGTAGTTTCGATGGGTCTGACAGCCAATATGTTGGTTCACCATTAGATATGTGTCGCATGCCATTACTATTAACTGCCTTCAGTAACTCGCGGCCTTTAGTTAGAGTTAACTTGGATCCCCACGCCATGTGTTTGGCGTTAAAGTCTCCAGCTGATAAAAACTTAGTGTCCAGGGTGCTGAAGTAGTGTTCATAGTGACCTTGTTTATTAGTGTGGAGAGGTGGACAATAAACTGCTGAGATTACAAATGGTCCCGTCCAGTCTGTTACCATTACGCTTGTAGCTTGAAGGTGGTTTTCTTTATATTTTTGTAGTTCATAGTGCTTGATACTACTTTTAATGATAATTGCTGTACCAACATAGGCTCATCCATCCGGATGTTGTGTTACATACAGTATATAACCTGGGATTCTGATAAAACTTCTGTCTGTGATGTGTGCTTCTGACACCAACATGATGTCTATGCATTAGTTTGAAAGAAAGGATAGCAATTCATCTTTGTGTTGTGACAGCCGTTGGCGTTCCATTGAGCTATTCTAATGAGTTGAGCCATTACAAATTTTGGAGACAGTGGTTGTTAGGAGATTTAACATTGTTCCCATTTGTTCCATTGAAGATATCATTATTTTTTTAACTCACATTTTTTCTTGAAGTTATTTATGAACGGGACAACCTCGATAATTGGCTGGGCGATTCCCACTGCTATTAACGCATTTTACGACCTTGCTTCTTTCCTTTCTCTGACAATTAGAGGTTAAGTGGTTGCCGGCGCACTTCACGCATCTTGGGCTCCTGCTACCAAAATTTCTCGTGTAGCCAAACCTCTGGAAATTGGCATATTGAGGAGTTTGGCGATTTGGGTGAGGCGGTTCAATTTGAATCACTGACTCGGAGATGACCAGAGATTATTGCCGGATCAGAAGAAACGGCTATTGCCACGTTAAAAAGGGGATTTTTCATGTATATCCCTCAAAGAATTAGTTGCCGAGCTCCGAAAAAAAATTACACTAGATAGGAATCGAACCCTCGACCACCGGATTACAAGCACGACGCCTAACCGGCTGAGCATTCGCTGACTTGTGCAAACGTCAGTGGAGCATGCATAGAACATTTGGCAGAGGAGAGATCAAAAATTCTATGAGGGATATACATGAAAAAATCTCTTCTTTAACGTGGGAATAACGGTTTCTTCCGATCCGGCAATAATCTCTGGTCATCTCCGAGTGAATGAGATAGTTTTGTGATATTGTATATATCGAGGAAAAACAGAGGGAATTATTTCTTTGTGACTCGTTGTTTAACGCTTCAGATGTTGGTCGCTGCGTGACCGTGAGTTAACAGTTCTTTCTTTAGTTCTTCTATATTAGTAGTTGGGTGTAAATTTCTAAGTACCACCCCCAAAGAACGCTCTTATTTCCTTTGATATGTGTGAAATTCTGTATTTTTTAGGCTAAAGTTTTAATCATGGCTGTATATTTTTCCAAGGTTTTTCGTAGGATTTTCACTTCTTCATTATGTGACACTTTTAGCTCATATTCATTTTTAGCTACTGTTTCGAGTAGACGAACTAGTGGTTCAATTATTCTTACTGCTGACCCAAAAATCGGTGGAGGTTTGAGAACTGTTTTCGAGGCATCTTGGGTTTTCTTTTCTGCATTGTCGCCACTTAGTGTATCAAATCTGTTTTTAGGGTCAACTAGTATTCTGCCGCTTTTGGTTGTTTATTCTGTTGAGCAGATTTTTCAACGAACTCTTTCCGAGTACGCCTTCTATTATCTACCAATATCTATGGCTTTTGGTTTAATTGTTGTGTTTGAGGCTCTTGATTATTACCAGGTCGGGCCCGGGCGGTGATAAATCGGGCGTCGCGATGCTACGACCTAAACTTGGGGCACGGAAGGCTAAAAAAACGAAGCGTCGGCTCCAACTTACGAATTAGAATTATATTTACAACCTTGCAAAACTTAACCTACCTTACGCTAACTTAACCTACTTAACTAATGTACAAGAACTTAACCTATGACTTAATGTAAGCGCTGAAACCGGCAGCGAGCTGGGGCAGCGAAGCCGGTGGCGCAACCAGGCAGCGAGCAGCAGGGGCGGTAGCGCAGCTGGACAGCGTGCAGCAGGGTCAAGTAGCGGGGCCGGAAAGCGAGCAGCAGGTCCGGACAGCGGGGCCGGAATGCGAGCAGCAGGTCCGGGCAGCGAGCAGAAGGTTCACTGTGCAATTATGGTAACACGCTACGCGCACGGCATGTGTTGGCTTGAGCGTTCGAACCGCACTACAGTTGTAATTTTAAATGTAAATAATAAAACCTTATCAGATTTTCATTTGCATTTATTTTTTTTAAATTGTATTAGCAACGGAAAATGATGAGTTTTACCTATATAAATTTTTAGCCAACTTTTTTATTTAACAGGAGTGCATATTTGCAATATACTCTTATATAACATAAGTGAGGAAATCGTATGACACAGTTTATGACTTGTGGGAGGTCCATTCATTGATGTTACTTTCAAATAAAAGACTTAAGTTTGTGTCTCACAAGAGTGTAATAGTGATCAGTTGCTGACTACATATGGAACCCTCAGGTTTTCGTGGATAATCTAATTATTAACGTACCAAAGAGCGTTTTCCAACATGCGAAGCGTCTTCGACTGGAAACGCTGCAAGATTTTAGTCTTGAACGGTTTTGTGCAACCCTACAGTTGAAGAACTGAAACTCCAAATTGGCTTCAAAATGGCTTTATACAGGGCAAGTTTATTTTCTAGAGATAACTGCGATCACCTTCCAATTAGCCAGCTCATTTCTCTAACTTTGAGGCCAAGATGTTTTCTTTTTGTCTTTATGTGGGTCGTCCAGGTGACTCTCTGGTTCTTGACTTAGGTGGATCGGTAAGGACAGCTGACACGGCGCATGGATGAAGTTATCTGTTTCTTCTTAATTAATATTTGCACCTGGTTGTGGTGTTATAAAGACTTGTACAGATGTTCAGTGAATACATTTGCGTTTGCAGTGTCAGTCTTTGCTTATATTCTGTCGATTTTTCTGATTAGTAAAACTGCCATTCTGGATCTTTTAACTTTCTGTGGCTCCCCATATTGAGCAATTATTGATCTATAAATAGGTTATGTAGTACCTGAAAGTTCCATTTCTGAAATTTCTAAGTGCGGTTTGTAGTTGACGAGTGAGTCTGTTGTATGTTGTTTTGTCATTAGCATTTCTGGTTCTCTGCCATCTGCTTCTTGGTTTAAACTAATTCTTTTATATGTCAAGTATATTATCAGTTTCCATATGTTGATTGGAATCAGTGAGCGTGACTTCTCGAGCGGCAGTTTGGATGAGTCGTGTTAAATATTCTGTTATATCATCTAGTTCATCAGCTGTTTTTATTCTTATTGAAAGTTTACTGCATTCGGTTAACAGTTGTTGGAACAATTCCCAATTTGTGTTCTTAACGGTGAGTCTCAGAGAATTTTCTTTATGAACCATATTAGAGCTTGCCCTTATAAATTATCGGTGAATGGTCGGATGATGCGCCATAGTTGGATTCCATTTTGAAAAACGTATTGCCAATCCCTTTCGCCATCGCAAAATCTAGGAGATCTGGGATTTTGCGGAGATCACTAGGCCAGTAAGTTAATAAATAATTTAAGTTGAGGTTTTGTATGGCGCGTAGAAGATTCTGCTCTTTCGAATTAGGCGTGATCCCTAGGCCGTTTGCTTGGCGTTCCAGTCGCCATCAGTAATGAACTTATTTCGAAATTTTTGGAAGTACTCTTTCTACTCGTCAAGAGTGATGATTTGGTGTCGAAGTGGGCAGTAAACGGCTGCCACAGTTAATGGATAGGCATTAGTTTCTAATTGTAATAATGTGCTCTAAATTTTATTGATTTAATAAGACTGTAAAAAGTGTTGTAGAACGGCTCTAATAAGCACTGCTGATCCTCAGTGGGCGGTTCCGTCCGGGTGATTTGTAAGATAAACTGTAAGTTATAAAAAGAATGTTGCCTCTGGGATGTGATTTGCTATCCCATTTGCGTTTCACGATAATATGCATAGTGACGAAGCCATTTTTAAGCTTGTTTGGATATGACCGTTGACAGCATGTTTAACACCTTGCTATTTTGAATAATTAATTGAGCAAACATATATTTAAATTATGCAAGAAAGTGTGATAGTTGCTCTTCAATTTGTTGTTCATTATTAGCACTGGTGTTATTGTTATTGTCGATAGTTACTTGTTTTTTGTGGTAATTTCAGGTGAAGTGCAGCTTGGTGGGTTGGGTAGTTTGGTAGTGGAGAAAATTTATTTAATTTTGGAATTTGGGATTGGCGATTGTTTATTATTCTTCTGCTCGGATCGTGCCTTGTGTGATTTTTTCCGCATGGTGTCGTGTTTTCCACTATATTTAACACAAACATGGGTGTTTTTACAGTAAGATTTAGCGTGTCCGTGTGCATTCTTGGCATCGTGTGCATTTGAGGTGTTATATTTTTCTTTTTAGGTGCTTCCATACTTTAATAATACTTAGGTATTTTATTTCATAAATTTTGTTATTAATTTCTTTTAATTCGAGATCCACAATGAGATGAACAATAATAGTAGATCTTTGTCACCCGATAACGTATATTGATAATATTGCACACTTCGTACCTAAGTTCCGCCAATTTGGATTTAATTCCTTCTGTTGGTATAGAGTGGTAAATGTTTTTATTGCAAATCTATATGGCCGATCTTTCTTTAGTTATAAGATATGATGAATTATTTTATGGCCTGTGAGGTATTTTTGTAACTTGCGATGAGTCCACAGTATGTTCGCTAATTTTGATTGTGTTGTTTTGTTAAGGCTTTGGAGTAAAACTGTTCTGTTTCTATGACCTTGAATTAGCTGACTATTATTTGTTCATAGTCGAGCCCACTAAAGGTAGGTGGTGGTTTTACTTTCTAGTTGAGATAGAGCGTCAAATCTATTGTCGGTGTTATTTAGTATAAATTCCTTGATTTCTGTTGGAGAGTTGGTTAACCTTCTTTTTTTAGATGTTATAACTTGCCATGGATTTGTTTTTGCTTGTTGATGATTATTTCTGGTTTGTTGTTTCCATATCGTATTTTCACCTACTGCATTATCACTACGATAGCGTTATTTGTAGGGCCGCCGCTATGTACTCGTACTTGAACTTTCTTGCTGCTGCATCGACGACCCGAATGTCTGATGCAAGACTGCATCTTCGCTGTGATAACTCACGAATATCGTATGAAATCGCAACACCGAAGGTCGCTATCTGGCTCGATTGGGTCAATAGGTGGCCCGCCGGATGACCCACTGCCCTCATAATTTTCGCGCACCATATGGGGCGCACTTGCACTTTTATTACGAAGTATTGACGAGCACGTCTTTACGCTTTAAAAGTCAAATGCGGAACAGTAGAAAAATAACTAAGTAAAGAGAATAGTAAGACTAGCTTTCTATTTTATATGGTTTTGAAAAAATATTGTAAACGCTTAAAATTGTCACTTATTACACAAATCAATTAATATTAAATATACAATGTGTTCATTAAGCGCTAGATATTAAATATTGAACCTATTAATAAAAATTCTTCTATTTACGTAATTTAGTTCGTGTATCCAAATGGAATGGACGTGCTGTGCTTGTTATGCTTGCAGCAGCGACCACAGCTTGGTTAATATCGGTTATATTTGTTCTTCTTCTTCAGCCTTTTATGCAATCCACTTCTCGATATAGGCCTCCCTTTTAATTTTCCATTTGTCTTTTTGCTTTGCTAGTCTCTGGCATGTTTTTCCAGCCACTTCCACTATATCGTCCGCCCATCGTTTTAGAGGTCTTCCTACACTTCGTTTTGAAGTCCTGGGTCTCCAGTTAATTATAATGTTCGCCCAGTGGTCGTGTGATAGTCTGGCAACGTGCCCCGCCCAATTCCATTTGTTGTAACTAATTATCTTTAATACATCTTCGACCCCAGTTCTCCTTCTTATTTCTTTATTCCCAATTTTATCTCTGAGGCTTACCTTCAATATTGCGCGCTCCATGCTTCGTTGTGCTGCCCTCAATTTATTCGCCGAGTTTTTTGTTAATGTCATGGTTTCTAGTCCATAAGTTAATACCGGTGTGATACATTTGTTATATACTTTACGTTTTAGACCATTTGGGACACCTGACTTGAGTACGTATGAAAGACGTCCGAAAGCTGCCCATCCTAGTTTTATTCTTCTGTTTATTTCTTCACCTTGATTTTCCTTTCCAAGTTTAATTGTGTGTCCTAGGTATATATACTCTGTAACCTTTTCTATCTGTTTTCCGTTTATTACTATTTGTTCTTGATCTGGGCTCATAACCTTTGTTTTCGAGGCGTTTACTCTTAGTCCAACTTTCTCCGACTGTACCACCAATTCCTCTAGCATATTCTGTAATTCTGCTATATTATTTGCAATGAGAACTATATCGTCCGCGTACCTTAGATGGGTTACTTTTCGATAAGGCTACGAATAGTTTGAATATGATCCGTGGTGCTAAACCCTTTTCTGAAGCCTGCTTGTTCTGGTGCTTGGTACAGTTCGAACTTGTTTGTAAGGCGGTTGGCTATTATTTTGGTAAGTAACTTATTCAGATGCGGAAGCAAGCTTATGGGGCGATAGTTTTCAAGTTTAGTATTATCTCCTTTTTTATGTATTAGTACAATTTGTGCGTTGTGCCATATTTCAGGTATCTTCTCTTCCATAAAGCACCGGTTTAGAAGCTTTTTTATACTTTTTAAAAGTTGAGGCCCTCCTTTTTTGATCAGGTCTACAGTTATACTGTCTTCTCCTGGAGTTCGTTTATTTTTCATTTTTGACAGCGCCATTTCTATTTCGTAAGTTTCTATTTGGGGGATGTCTTCTGAGTTAACGTTCTGAATTATCCTTTGTAATTGAGGTATATCTTCGAGTAATCTGTCATCTTCGGTTTTGTACAGGGCTTTATAGAATTCTTCTGTTCTTTTTTTAATGTCTTCTCTTCTAGTAAGTAGTTCGTCATTCTTGTTTTTTAGTTGGTATATTTTGGTCTTGCCTTTAGATCTTTTTGTTTTTAGCACCTTCATGTTCATATTCTATTCTATTGTTTGTTGTATTAACTCCGTGTTATATTTTCGTATGTCTTTTCTAACTTCTTTTTTGACTTTTTTGTTTAATTCATTATATTCTACCGTACCTCTTAACAAATTTCTCCTTTTTATTATTAGTATTTCAGTTTCTTTGCTTGTTTTTTTAAGTTTTACCGGGGATTCTTGCCTCGTAGAAACTATTTTTAAGATGTTTTAATTGCTTCTGTTACCTTTTCTGCTTGCTGATCTAAACTTAGATGTTCTTGGTCATCCAGGTGTTTTAGTTTCTTAGCTATTTCTAGTTGATATCTTCCTTTATTTTGTTTTATACACTCTTCGCTATATCTTTTCTGCCTTCTTTGTATCAGGTTGTGTCTTTCCCACTTTATATTAACTTCTAGTCTAGCTCGCACTAGCCTATGGACACTCCCTGTATTAAATTTATTTAACACTGATACATCTTTTGTTTTGCTTTTTGTCTGTTATTATGTAATCTATTTGATTTTTAGTTACTCCATTTGGACTTATCCATGTCCATTTCCTTTGTTGTGGTTTTTTGAAAAAGGTATTCATATATAACTGCTTTTTGTGAAGAAAGTGTACTAATTTGTTTCCTCTGTTGTTCCTATCTCCTAGTCTAAATTTTCCGATAAATATATCGTCGTCTTTCTTCTTCCCTCCAATTTTTACATTCCAATCACCTATTATTACTGTGCACTGTGATTTTGTTTCTTTTAGTGCCAATGTTATGTCGCCATAGAATATGTCAATTTCTTCCTCCGGATGGTCTCTTGTAGGGGCATATATCTGTATGATCTTTAGTTTATATTTGTTATTTAATTTCAATGTAACATACATAACTCTTTCTGATATTGCTTTTAATTCATCGATCTTCTTAGCATATTTCCTGGATATTATTAGAGCTATTCCACCAATTGAAGATGGTTCTTCGTTTTTGTGAAATAGTATGTGCCCTGATTTCAGAGTATTGCAGTTTTCTCCTTTAAAACGTGTTTCGCTTAGTCCCAAAATCTCAATCTATACCTTCTAATTCTCTTTCTAATTCCGTCATTCTCTCTTCATTGCTCAGAGTTCTTATATTACAGATAGCGATGTATATTTCTATTTGTTTCGTATTGATTCTTGTGGCTTCGATTTCTTTAGTCGAAATTTTGCCTTCCCCAGAATCCTCGAGGCTGACTGCTGCTGTAGCAGTGTGGGATTTCAGTACTTTTTCCCTACCACCTAGGGTAATTTCGTTTCTAAATTCGACATATTTACATAGATCATCATAAGGGTATTTGGCCATTGAACACAAAGTGCTAGCCCTGCATGTTGGTGTGTAGATGGTAATCCTGCTAACTAGGACTGAGTATGCCATGTTGCCTTGATAAGTAATCTTTGCCATACTATCTACGCACTCCCACCTTGACCACGTAGGAGGAGATTAGCCCTCATTGGTTGTATCAACCAATTACTATCTTAAAGTCCCTTTGGTTCTTCCGTCTCTTATTCCGTTGGGGTATGATACGCTCCTCCGCAATTTGAGCCGTTGACCGGTTTTCACTCGTGACCCTGATATGGGGCCCTTAAAGGGTGCTATCAGCCGGGCCAGCTGAACCCCGATTTTTTAGAGAGGTGTTACTCCTCTATCACTCGCCCTTTGTCCTGGCTTGTGATAGGCAAAGCCTAAATCAATTCTTGGGTGCAGGTTGGAGGCGACATAATATATAAATACGTTCAATGCCGTCATGGCAATTAAAAGGGGTAAATCGCACTCATACGGAACACCTTGGTGTAAATTTAACAACAATAATAATAATATATGCTTGCTCGGGGTGCGGTAAAAAATTCCATAACAAGAAATACAATGTATAATAAAATAAAATGTATAAATAAAAGCCCCACGCCAGACTATATGCATTTTAATGTGATGAGGAGCGCAAAATAATTGAAAAACGTCCAAATCCCTTACTGTTATCTGACAAGTTTATGTACGACCTCCATAATACGCGCATATATATATATATATATATATATATATATATATATATATATATATATATATATATATATATATCTTCACAGCTGACGCTGCCTTCCTTCACTCAACCGTTTCTTCCACTCCTTGTCTTCCCAATCTCCGTCTACTAGCCCTCTTCTTTCCATGGCTTCGTCCACCTCATTTCTGAAAGATCTTCGGGGTCTTCCTCTCTTTCGCTTTCCTGGAGGACTCCATTCTGTTATTTTCTTTATAAATCGATTATTGTCCGTCCTTCTAACATGGCCGTACCATATTAATTTCTTTTCCTCAATGTAAGTCAGTGTGTCTTTTTCATTCTCCTCTCTATTTCTGTATTTCTAATTCTGTCCAGTCGTGTCACCTGGCAGCACCTTCTCCAAAATTCCATTTCTGTGGCTTTTATTTTTCCTCTATTTATTTTCCTCTAGTTTTCTGCCCCATGTGTCATAATACTTCTGATAATTGTGTTATATATTCTGTGTTTTGTATTTTTGGTAATGTGTGTGTTCCATAGAATGGGATGTAGTTGTCTGATACTTCTTCTAGTTTGTCCTAACCTGTTCTTTATTTCTTCTTCTGTAGATGTATTTTTTGATATAGTAAAGCCGAGGTATTTGAACTTATTTTTCCCTCTTATTTCTACATTGTCGTCTATTTCTAAGTTTTTTACATCTTCTTCTGTAATCGCTAAATATTCTGTCTTGTCGAAGTTTATTTCCATACCGGCCTTAGTGTACTCGTCTTTTAGTTTTCGTAGCATATAACTCAGGTCCTCTTCATCTTGAGCTATTACCACTTGGTCATCTGCGTAGCTTAGTGTATAAAGATGTTCATTGCGCACTGGTATCCCCATTCCCTCAAATTTCTTTTTCCAATTCTTCAAGGTATCTTCTAAGAATATCTTCAATAGGGTTGAAGATGTGCAGCATCCTTGTAGGAGCCCTTTTGTTGTCTTAAAGTAATTACTGATCGTCTGCCCCACTTTCACTGCCACTTGGTTGTTTCCATAAAGTTGCTGTATTGCCCTGATTAGACTTTTGTTGATCCCTATATTACTCATCGCTTCCCACAGTTTTTTTTTGGGAACCGAGTCGTACGCTTTTCTGAGGTCTATGAAGGCCAAGTGAATGTCCCTGTTTTTCGCTCTTTTCTTCGCTATAAGTTGTTGGATAGTATATATGTTGTCTATACAGGATTTTCCGGCTGTGAATCCTGTTTGGTCTTCTCCTATTTTTCCATGAATATTGTCTTCTATTTTGTTTTTACTATTTTTGCATAAATTCTTCCCATTAGAGAGATCACACTAATGCCTCTATAGTTGTCACATATTCTGCGATTACCTTTTTTAAATATCGACGTTATATACGCTTTTGTCCATTCATTCGGTAGTACATCCCCATTTAGTGCTTTACGAAACATATGTTGCATCATGCGTAGTAACTTCGGGGTTCCATACTTTACCATTTCGGGAACTATTCCTCCCGGTCCTCCTGATTTTCTATTTTTTAATGATTGTGTGGCCTTTTTGACTTCTCCAATTGTTATTTCTACTTCTTCGTGTTCTATTTGGTCATTTTGTTTATTTTCTATCGCTTGTCCTTTAAACTCTTCTCTATTTTCTGTTAGCAGGTCCTGGTAGTATTGCTCCCATTTTTCTTGTTGTATGAACGGTATGTATGCCTTTTCTTTTGAATTTGTTCTTAGTTTTTAGTATTCGCCATGCTTCTGAACTCTTTGTTCCCCTATGTATTGGTCAATGTTTGTGCACATGGTTTTCCACTGATCATTCTTTTCTCTTGTTACTAATCGTTTTACCTCTTTGTTCTTCTCTTTGTACTTTTGTTGATCTTCTTGAGTTTTGGTGCTTAGCCACCTATTATATTGTTCTTTCTTTTCCTGGATACTTTTTAGCGTATTTTCACCAAGGATTATCTTGTGGTTATTGTTCTTTTTTATTCTGACTCCCAGTATCTCCCGAGCTGTTTCTTTTATACTAGTTTTTATATGTTCGTACATGTCTGTTATATTATCAAATATGAATTCATTTAGTTTATGATCCAATTTTCTTTGGTAGAGTTCTCTTATTTTTTCGTCTTGTAGCTGGTCGACTTGGTAGTGCTGATCCTCTATTTTTTCCTGTGTTTGTTTGTAGGTTATTGTTGTTTTCCTATACCAAGGGAATTCCATCTTTGCGATTAATAATTTGTAGTCTGTGCCACATTCCGCCCCTCATTTAACTCGTACATCTTTTATTTTTATTTTGGTGTTGATTCTTACTATGATGTAATCGATAATTGATTTCAGATTTCTTGTCATCCGTTCCCAAGTATAATTGTGGATCATTTTATGCCGCTGAAACCCATTCGTTATTCGGAGGTTATTTATTTCACATAAATCTATAATTCTCTCTCCATTATCATTTGTAACTTCCTCTCCGAATGGTCCTATTGTCTTGTTGTTAGCTTCCTTGCCTGTTCCACCATTAAGGTCACCTGCTACTATAATTTCTTGGGAGTCTCTTATTTTCTGGATTTCCTCCCCTAGCGCTTTCATAAAGTCCTCTTTTTCATTTTGAGTGCTATCGTCAGTTGGTCCATATACGCCGAGAATTGCTATCTCTTTTCCATATATTTCTATTTATACTTTGATGATTCTCTCGCTTATTGGTTCCCAGGATTTGATTTTCTCTGCCAGTTTCTTTCTTATTATCATTCCTACTCCAGCTTGAGCCCGTTTTTCTTTGTTGACTCCACTCCAGCAATGAAAAACGTCTTGGATAATTTCCGTTCCGTTTCCCTTCTTCTTTGTTTCGCTGGTAATTAGTATATCTATTTTCATTTTCTTAAATTCTTTTATGACTTCCAGATTTTTATTGTTCCATCCCTGTACGTTCCATGTTCCTACTGTGATCTCTCGTTTGTTCTTCTTTCTATCTCGGTTGAGGTTAAGGTTAGGGTTCAATAACGTTGGCGCAGAACTGCCCCCCCCCCCGTAACCGATGGGGCTCCTCCACTGGAGGTGTGGATTGCCACCCGGGAAATTTTACTTTAAGTTTCCTTTTCATTCTGCTTTCGTCTGAGCCCTTTTTTGTTTTACGTGTGTTAGGCTGCTTACGCCTAGCGCCACAACTTCTAAAGTTGAAGTTACTGAGGATATCATTTCCTATATCGTCATTTAGGTTTTCCGCCCATGTTCGGTCGTCAGAGCCTCGTTTGTTTTGAACAGACTTCACCGACTCGAAGGTGAGGTTGACATTTGAGTAGGCTAGGCTATGTATTGCGCTTCACTACCCCATTAGAAGTCCATATATATATATATATATATATATATATATATATATATATATATATATATATATATATATATATATTACTTATTTGTTACTTCTTTTATAATTGAGTTTGCATTTTGATATTGTGGTGTAGAAGGTGTATTAGATTATCCAAATCTCTCGATATGTCAGCTGACATCTGTCGCGCCTTATAATTTTTGATCTGTGATAGAGACATAACTAAGGACCATAAATCAAGTCCCGACGGCAAAAATCAGCCTGATCGGAAAATCTCGAGACCGGTTTGACCGGAAGTGGCCGCAAATTTTTCGGTTCCGGCCGCTAAATTTTTGCCGCTATTCGCTTTCATTTGAATATAATTCACTGTCATTTATTTCAATAAATAATAGGCTCCGCTTTACTTTACCTGTAAAACAAATTTCGCTTGTTAATTGCGATTTTTTGCCAAGTAGCCAATACATTTGGCTAACTTTGAGGCCAAATTGCTTCCTTTTCGTGAAAATGTATTTACGTCATGTCAACTGTCGGTCCAGATGCATACCAAGATATTTGTGGTCTTCGTTTTGCGAAATCAGAGTATTATTAAGAGTTACGGCTGGGGAGGTAGCTCTTCTCGTGGTAAACGTATCATGTGTCGATTTGGAAGTGTTAACCTGGATTTTTCATCTTTTCACCCAATCCTCGACCAAAGTTAGATGATCCTGGAGGTGTGTAGCAACAGCAGGGACTGCATCTGAGGCTAGTATACCCTCAATGGTGGTAGTAGTTGTTAGATTGGTTGTGGGAATGTTAGTTGAGTAAAGCGTTTACAACATTGGACCAAATACACTCCATTGGGGCACTAGAAATAATAGGGTGCAAATCTAAGATTTCCTCTTTCTGTTTGACCAGGAAACATCTAATTTCTAGATAGAATTTGATAATTTCGTCGAAATGATGCGGAAAAATACATATTTTTAAGTTTATAGCATAAGTCCTCGTGCCAGATTTTATCAAACGGTTGACATTTAAAAACAGATAAATAATACTTTTAGATTCCAGAACTTGTTTATAGTGCGGACAATCCTATGTACTGTGTTTATTCCAAAATCTAAACTGGTGATTGGGTATTGGTTTTCTTTCTTCCAGTATTTTTTATGCAGCTTGGGTAAGACCAGCAACAGACTTATTGGTCTGTACTATTCTACGTTGTTTAAATTCTTTTTTGGCTTTGGGGTCATGGTTACTTGAGCCACTTTCCATCGGCTAGGAAGGTATTTTTAACGATGTTTTTCACTTATTTTGTTGTGATGTGTAGCACTAGTTTACTAAGTTGGTGTAATTCTTAAATGTATTGATTTCTGCGTTCGCCTCTTCATCATGTGAGAGCAGTGGCCAAAAGATTCTCTTGGTCAGCAATGACCATTTAGCATTTTTGTGGATAGAAAATGTTTATAGTTGTTTGAACCTTTCAGGTAAATCATTATAAAATTAGGCTAGTAGTTTTTTTAATTGTCTGGCTACCCTGGTGTAGTCTATTTTCTCTTGTGAGCGTTGTGATTGTTGACAGATGTTTCTGAATTGCAATTTTATCGCAAATGCTAGGTGACAAAATTGGTATTTTTCTCTTTCTGCATTTCTGTTGGCGTCGCCTTCCTTCACTATCTTTTTAAAGAATGTCTTGGTACCTATTGCAAAGCTTTCAGTAACAAAAAGTTTAAGCAAATCTGTTGGCTAGGTTTTAGCGCAGATGACTGTCCCAAATAAAGTTCTTGCATAAGCTCTTAAAACATTTTTCCTTTTTTAGAGTTGCGAGGCGTGATTCTCAGCTAGAAATTTATAACCCAGTCGATTGAAATAGTTTAAAATTATTTTGTTTAACATACGATGTTTAGTACCTTGCCGAATGATGGTTGCCGTTTTAGCTCTGGCTTTTCTTTCAATTTCTAAATCAACTGCCTTATAGAATGACTAATGCGCTATTTTAAGACTCGTACCCAATGTTAAGTGTAATTTTAATAATGATAAATATCTATTTTGGTAAGTGCTAAAATGTTTCTATTTGATATTTACTATTTAAGATACTATTGACATTCTACAACAGTATATTTTGTAGTTGAGCCACTAGCTTTAGATTTAACGATAATATCTTTTCTTGTCTGTATGCTTCAGTCGGTTTATTGATCTGTTGTTGTAGTTACATATTTTGTACAAAGGTGTATTGTTGTTGCCGAAATGTTACGATGTTAAGGGGCTGTTATATTATTTGATGAAAATCTTTTAATAACGTGTACCACCATAATAGTGTGCAATTTACTAGTTTTCCATCCTCCTTTTTATTCACGTGCTCAATAATCATGTTGACCTACACATTTTACACATTGGTATTGTCGTGTACACTAATTTCTTGTCTACCAATATTTTCGACATTTTTTTGCATTACACAATCAGTTGCTTACTGTTCGGCGTTTCAAATTGAACAATTGACTTCAATAGGATAGTTTATTTGTATGTATTGCACAGTATATAAAAAATAAATTATTTTATTTTCCTATATCGTACATTCATAAATTATTTCTCCGTATGCTTTATTTCTGATATGCCTATAATGTATACCTTTGAAGAACCAATATTAGTATAAACTGGCGATTTTAACTATATCGATATCAGGTGCACCATAAAAAATTGAAATGCCAAAAAATGAGCAGACAGCAGAAATGAGTGATTCCCCACTAAGTCACGCATAAGAAATCCATCTTCTGTCGTCTGACAAAATACGTTCCCCGAGATAGATCCCCTATCCTAAAACTCTGATATTCTAAAATCAAGGTGGTTGTGACACTAGCAAATCGCACACGAAAGCTTCAATAGTAACAAAGTCTGTTCTTTGTATGCTTATTTTAGTGGTCCAAACAAATAATATTTACAGGTAAGCAGAATATTCCATTGTAATTATAACAAATCTTCAATTTTTGTCAGGTTTGGGCAGCTAAATGGCTGGGCAATGTTATGAAACATAATAACATCTCAGATTGTCTGAGCATCGAGATATAATTTATTCTTACCTCGGAAACAAATTTTAACAACCATTAAAGGGCGGTTGTTCTCGAAAATACGGCGAGAAATGCGAATACTCTCCTTGGCCACAAATGACCATTTTAACTCTTTTTGTTGTCCAAGAAATTGTTTTTGCCAAGTCTAAATTTGAGTCTTATTAAGGATATTGTCGTTTAACTGTGCCTTAAGTCTTTTTAAAGTTTCGGGCCGAGTTGTGTTTTCTGTTGTAAAAAACTTGATTACAATTTGTTTGAAAACGGACAAAGATACTTCTCCCTCTGTAACCCTTTCTTCTCCCTCTTTCCTCCTTTTTTCCTTCTCCACCTTCCTTTTCTCACTCTCTCTCACCCTATCTCTCTCTCCCACATATAACTTTTACAGTTCTCGTCACATTTAGACTTTTGGAACAAATATTTCTCAGATATATGCCTAGGTACATTCCAAAAATAGAAGGGATTAGATACAAGAAAGAGGAGATATGCTTAAATACATTTAATACTTGCTTAATACGTATATACAAAACGAAATTTACCTACCTCGTAATGACTTTGCTATAAGAAATTTTTTTGTACTGCTTTCCTTTTCTTTTAACATCTTATAAAATAATTTTTAATAACACTAACTGTTTTATTTTATATTTACACTACAATCTTCTCATTTCTCCGATTTTTACTTTTGTTCGTGTTTATTACATTTTCTTGTTACTAATTTACAAATATTTTTTCTTTTCTCGGGGATATTTTATTTATGTTTTCTTTCATTTAACTTATTTTTAGCTTTATTTTCATTATACCTTGCTGCCATTTCTTCGCATAATTAGTAGGTGCCTATTATTGTTTTTCTTATCTTAATGCTACTTTCTTATTTTTTTTTTATATTATATGTCTTTACCGCTTTTTAACCTTATTTTCGGCTAAACCAGAATATGTTTTGAATATTTTTGCGTCTTTTTTATTTTCTTTTTTTTTACTTCTCTGTTGAAACTTTTATTAACTTATGAAAGCTTGTAAAGCGTAGGGGAAAGTTAATGCGATCACGATCCTGTCTGTCTGTGCGTGTTGGTGTGTTCGTCTGTCGACAAGACCTTTTTGAAAGTACGTGAGTAATTCACTTCGTAATTGGTTATTAGATAAATTAGGTCGGTATCTTCTTCTGTATTGAATTTCAGAATTGTAGCTTATTTGACCCAAGATACAGGGATCACAAGGTCACATGCATAAAGGATTTTTCATCCTGGTTATTACCTAATTTATTATAGATGTTTCTCCCCACTCTTAGCTTCTTTGGAGTATTTGTACTAGATTGTAGATTATACAAAGTTCAGTTAGTCTTGAATCTTTATTGTGTTTAAATACTTTAGCTGTCGTTTCTTCGTTTTTTCTCTACACGTAAATTAAAATTCCCCAATTATATCAGTTGTCCATTAGTCCTTTATATTATTTCTGTGAATTGTTCTCAAAACTCGTCGTTTATTTGCCTTCTTTACTTTTATCCTTAATTCTATTACTGTTTTTATTTGCTACTCAACTTTTAGGCGCTTTCTTAATAACATTTTTGTTGGTACTTTTATTTCTGTTAGTTCTCCCGTGTATGTGTCTAACCCGCTCCATGTCTTACTTACATTTTCTAAGATTTTTCTCGTTTAATACGTTTTTATTTTCTTTCTCTAGCTTTTTTAATTCCTCATTAAACACTTTTTGCTCCCGTTTTAGTATTTAAATCTCTTTAATATCTTTTTAGGCATAATTTATCTTTTTCTCGCCAGAGTTTGTGCAAATAAAATTATTCATATATTTGTTTAGTCTTTAGTCATATATTTGTTGGTCTAGCTTCTTTTAGGATTACAGCACTATTAAATACAGTCACAAGAAGCGTAGAACTCTCATGCTTTCTGTAGTCCATTATCGTAAAAAGTTTAGATATCCAATGACGTCAAAGTAAATAAAAATAATGCAAAGAGTAATTTCCAGTCACTTTTCAATTGACTTATAACTTACTGATTAAAATTTAGAATTAGGCAGAAACGACCAAATATACTAAGCCTTCGCTAGGCGAAATGGACACTAAAATAAAATTAAGCCTACTGCGCCGTATCACATTAAAGCTCATATTCTCTTTAATGAAGATAAAAAATATAGTTAGTAATATAACATAGTTAAGATAAGTAAAAGCATCAATTGAATCTTTTTGAATAAATAAAGTGGTGGAAAAGTTGTTTCGCGTAATTTAACAAATGTGTCCTTTCAAACAACATTACGATAACTTTTTAAAGAATACTGCTCACTTTAGATATATGACATCTAATTTAGTACTTGTTAGAAATTCTTGATGTAGTAAACTTATATAAATTCTTGGGAAAATAAAAATTACACAAGTGTTACAAATAAACTCAAGGCTTTCCAATTGCGTATGGGAGCAGCCTTCGTATCAATTTCCGATAAACATTAACCAATTCAAAGAATATTTCAAAATCATCAGAACGCTAGGAAAGAGCCTAACACCTCCTAATCATCAATTCATTCAATTAATTATTGAGAACAAATCTATTAGTAAAAAAATGTTATTCTTTCCCAAGTACAAGGTTTCATTTGCCAGTTTTGACCACTACTATTAAATTGTGCGATAGCACTTTTATACCTGAAAAATTAAATTTCTGCAGAATCAGCTTTCCAGTGAACAATAAAAATGGCATATCCCAGCCAACTTACTGAAGTTGCCCTCACAATTTTGAGTCTTAAAAAATGTTTCCTGTAGCTGAAACCGATATTTCTGATCTATTTCCTATTCAGATCTAGTACGTATGCGTTTCAAAGCAGAAAATAGAATTGAATAATATACTAAAAATTAATCTTTGACAGTAAAAAAATAAAGTTAACACTTGCATGTGAAAGTGCACTTTATTTGAACAACATATCGTTTACATAATATTATTTAGTGAAATTGCAAGTAGAACATAAGGTATGACAATGTCACCCCCAAAATAATAGTGACGTATAATTTGCTTATAAGTGTTTCAGCTGACAGGTGCGTAAATTTCAACCAATAGACCCATTGTTTAATTATTTATTGCAAATTATTGAGGTCAATTAACATCTTTGTTAATGATGTTGAGCAGCATCATTATAGCTGAATAGGAACCTCTCAGTACCTAAAAAAGAGGCACTAATGAACTCTGTTGACTATTCACTGAGAAACAACTAGTACCCAAGCAAAAGTGGGAATTCCTATAGAAGCAAATTTTCCCGCAGTTAATTTTGTAGGGTTGTGACTTCTGCGGATGACAAGCACCAAGTTCTTTTGGTACCGAACGTCGGTCCCCACGAAATTTGATTGGAGGGTCGCCATTCCGACTTTCTCGCTTTCAGAAGTCATCTGCTCGCCCCAGTAGCAATCCAAAAAGAGTTTGAAGAGAACTGCTAGCATTTCTATCAAATACCGTGTCACTTTAAGAGAAAATCTCACCTAGAAATGTACTTTAAATTAATAACATAACAAAATAAGCCGCTATAATTACAATAAAAGCGTTATAGATTTCAAAACACAGCAGATTTAGAGAACCAAGAAACGATATCAGTAGCACGTAAGTGAAAGTCTGCTCGATTTCATCGGCGGTCCCAATTATGGCTAAATGGTATTCAACTGCTTTTTTAAAATTTTTATTTAAAACGTCTTTCTGCTGGTGGTGCAGTTGTAACGTTTCAGTTTCCTTCAGGCTGTTCTCCACTAGATTTCGAATCTGGTTTTGCAGAATCTTAAACTGATAGGTTATGTTGGCCAAAATGGCAACAAGGAAGATGTCTACTGAAATGTAAATAAAAGCGATGTACGTGGTACAAACTTGCTGAAAAACCAGCGTGATTTCAAAGCCGGGACTGCGCGTTATGTCGAGGATTGTAAGCGGGCCGTATGGAAACGCCCAGTTATAGTAGCCACTGCTCCTTAATCTATAGTAAATGCTGTATACTACAGACATGGAATAAGCTGCAATTCCGCAAATCCAGCAAGTTAAACTCTAAAATGTATACAAAAAGCTCTATTACTGATGTCATACTAAGTCTTCTATTAAATATACCTGAACTGTAGTTATCAGTGAGCACTCTTCGATAAGCTCTTCCTCTTTCTTACCACCTCGTTTTAAATCGGACACGAAAGGTTCTTGTCTCATTTTAGTTATA